>PVKM010047114.1:0-11539 GCA_004027735.1 Carollia perspicillata
TCTCCTTTCCTCTCTTTCTCAAATCAATGAATTAACAAAAACAACAAAGCCTATTCACAGTAGCATAAATTGGGTCTGACTTCATGGCCCAGTCAGTTAACCCAGCCAACAGAAGGGAAGACATACCCTGAATAGCAGTTACAGCCTAGGGGCTGAACTTCCAATGTGACCATGAACCTGAAGGCAGGCAGCCAAGGTCCACTTTGTCTCCAAGGATCTGACCTGAGGATAAAGACTCTGCATACAGCCCTGGCCGGTGTGGCTCAGCGGATTGAGCGCCGGCCTGCGAACCAAAGTGATGTTGCTTCAACTCCCCATCGGGGCACATGGCTAGTTTGCAGGCCAGGTCACCAGTAGGGGGCGCGGGAGAGGCAACCACACATTGACGTTTCTCTCCCTCTCTTTCTCCCTCCCTTCTCCGTTCTCTAAAAATAAATTGAAAAAATCTTAAAAAAATTTAAAAACACGTCCTGCATACAAAAAGAAGCATTCTATGAAAAGTACGGAAGCCTAGAGAATGAGCGTTGAAAATTTGGAAGGTATAGGCCTGGTTGTCAAAAGGCATGAATGCAATATGCCCTTTTCCAAACCAGAGCGGAGACAGAAGGAAAGAACAGCCTGAGAGGAAGACAGATGGGCAGACACGGTAAAACCGAGAAAAGGATGCAAGGCGCCCAGCCCCAAGTGCTCATGGGAATCGTGTGCAGCAGACAGACGGGGGAGTCGACACAGCTGAGAATCATTTCATGACGCGGAGGGGCACCGCGTCACTGAGGGATCTTGTTAAAACGCGGATTCTCAGCAGAAGGGCTGCGGGACGCCTGCAGTTATTTCCCAGGTGATGTTGCTACCGCTGGTCTGGGGACAAAGCTAAGAGGGGAGAGGAGGCTGGAAATGTGCAAAACTTTCCTACCGCAGGGGAAGAAGACAAAGCTTTGGAACCAGAGAGAAGGTGATGGTATAGCAGAAAAAATGGGCGGGGAACTGGGCTTTATTAGAGAAAGAGAATACAAACCAAGACATTAAAATTAAACACAAAGCAATAATTAAAAACCCAAAACAAAACTGGGGCCCTGGCTGGTGTGGCTCAGTGGATTCCACACAGGCCTGTGAACCAAAGAGTCTCCAGTTCGATTTCCAGTCACGGCACACGCCTGGGTTGCAGGTCAGGTCCCAAGTAGGGGGTATGTGAGAGGCAACGACACATTGATGTTTCTCTCCCTCTTTAAATATAAGTAAACACAATTTTTTAAAAAATGGGGTAAAATATGCTTAACACAATTTTTTTTACATTTTTAAAAAGATTTTATTTATTTTTAGAGAGAGGGGAAGAGAGAAAGAGAGGGAAAGAAACAGTGTGTGGTTGCCTCTTGCACACCCCCTACTTGGGACCTGGCCTGCAACCCAGGCATGTGCCCTGACTGGGAATCGAACCAGTGACTCTTTGGTTCACAGGCTAGTGCTCAATCCACTGAGCCACACCAGCCAGGGCCCATTGTTTTCCATTTTTAATTGGCACCGAGTACCTTCACACTGCTGAGCAACCATCACCACCATCTGTACCCATACATTTTTCATCATCCCTGATAGAAACTCGGTACCCACTGAACAGTAATTCTCCCTTTCTCCCCCCAGGACTGGGTAACTTCTGTTCTACTTTCTCTCTCTATGAATTTATTTATTTTAGGTCCCTCATATAAGTGAAGTCACGTAACGTTTGTATTTTTGTGCCTGGCTTGGCTCACTCACCATGTTTTCAAAGTTCATCCATCTTGTATCATGTATCAGAATTTCATACCTTTTTCTGACTGAGTAATATTCTAGTGTACGTACAGACCATGTTTTGCTTATCCATTCATGTGTTGGTGGACAATTTGGCTGCTTCCACCTTTTGGCTGTTGTGAAGAATGATGCTGTGAATACAACGTTGGTATCGCTTTTTTGTTTCTTTGGGTACATATCCAGGAGTGGAACTGCTGGATCACACGATAATTGTGTTTGACATTTTGAGAAAAAGACGTACTGCTTTCCATACTGCCGATCTTACATAACCACCAGCAGTGCATGAGGGTTCCCATTACTGCAGGACCTTGCCAGCCCTTGTTGTTCTCTGTCTTCGAGTAATAACCATCCGAATGGGTGTGCAGTACTAGCTCACGGAGTTTTGATTTGCATTCCCTTTATGGCTAATCATGTTAAGCATCTTTTCATGTGCTCATTGGCCATCTTCTTTGGAGAATATTTCCGTTGAAGCCCTTTGTCTATGTTGAAATGATCATTTTTGTTTATGTTGTTGCTGATTTGTAGTTCTTTATGTAATCCAGCTATTAACTACCCCTGTCAACTATATGGTTTCCAAAGTTTCTCTCATTCCATGGGTTGCCTTTTCACTCTGTTATGGTCTTCGATGCACAGATGTTTTAAATTTTGATGTAGTTCAATTTACCTCTTTTTCCTTTCATTGGTGGTGATTTTCATGTCATATCCAAGGAATCACTGCCAAAGCCAATGTCATTAAGCTCTCCCCCATACCTCATATCTTTATCATTGTAGCTTTTATGCATTTACATTTTTTACCTACTTTGAGCTCATTTTTTTGTATGCTCTAAGGAAAGCATCCAACTTTGTTCTTTGACATGTGGATATCCAGTTTTTCTGGCACTATTTGTTGAAAAGATTGTCCTTTATCCACTGAACAGTTTTGGTCCTGTGTTGAAAATCACATGGTCGTATATGCAAGAGTTTATTTTGGGGATTCTCTATTCTATTCCTTTGGCCTGTGTGTCTATTCTTATTTCAGTGTCACACTGTTTTGATTACTATGGCTTTGCTGTAAGTTTTAAAATCAGAAAATGTGAGGCCAACTTTGTTCTTCTTTTTCAAGATTGTTCTGGATGTCTAGGGTCCCATACGACCCCACATATATTGTAGAGTGGGGTTTCTCGTTTGACAAAAAATGTCTGTGGGGTTTTGAGGGGGGCGGCACTGGATGTGCAGACCACTGTGGGCAGAACTGTCGTCTTAACAATGTGGAGCCTTGCAGTCAGTGAGCACAAGTTTTCTTCCCATTCAGGCATATCTTCTTCAACGTCTTTCAGCAATATTTTATAGTTTTCAGCCCACAAGTCTTTTGCCTCCGTCATTAAATCTATTCCTAAGTATTTCATCCTTTGAGATCTTACTGTAAATAAAATTACTCTCTTAATTTCCTTTTGGGATTTTTAATTGTTAGTATAGAGAAAAGTACCTGATTTTTATATGTTGATTTTGAAATCAATTTTGATGATTTTTTTGATCTAGCAAGTTTTTTTTTGGGGGGGCAGTTGGCATAGAATCTTCGGGTTTCCCTCATAAGATCATATCATCTGCATGCAGACGATTTTACTCCTTCCCTTTTTGTTAGCACAGAGATGGCGTGAGCAGGTGTCCCTGACTTGTATCTTAGGGAAGACGATCTCCGTGTTTCACAAATGAGATGATTTTGATTTTGAGGTTTTCATATACAGTGCTCATCATATAAGCAAGTTCCCTTCTATTCCTAGTTCTTCGTACACTTTTATCCTAAAAGGTTGTTGAATTTTGTCAAAGGCTATTTCTACATCAGCTGACAGGATCATGTGGTTTTTTTCCCCTTTCATTTTGTTAAGCTCATTTTCCTATGTCTGAATCATCCCCACATTCTAGGAATAAATTCCACTTGGTCAGGGTACCTGCTGCTGACTTCAGCTTGCTGGGATTTTGTTGAGAATTTCTGCATTAATACTGATAAAGGATATTGATCTGTGGTTTTCTTTTCTTGGAGTGTCTTTGTCTAACTTTGGGATCAGGGTAATGCTGGCCTCAGACTGAGGAAGGAAGCATCCTTTCCTCTTTAATTTTTTTGGAACTTTCATTTTGCACTAACTGGGGTTAATTCTTCTTTACATGTTTAGTAGAATTCACCAGTGAAGTCACTTGATTCAGGAATTTGGGGGTGGGAGGTTTTTGATTCCTGATTCAACCACCACAGTAGTTAGTGGTCTAGTCAGACTTTCTGTACCTTTGGGATTCATTTTGGTAGGTTGTGTGCTTCTAAGGATTTGTCCAGTTCATCCAGGTTATCCAAGTTTCTAGCATAAAATTTTCCATAGTATTCTCATATACCTATCATTATAAATATTTTTATTTCTATATGTTAGTAGTAATGTTCCTCTTTTCACTTCTGACTTTAGTTATTTAGGTCTTCTCTCTCTCTCTCTTTTTGGTCAATCTAACTAAAGTTTTGTCCATTTAGTAAATCTTTCAAAGAACCAAATTCTGGTTTCATTGGTTTTTCTACATAATTTTAGGTACTTTCTATTTTGTTTATCTCTACTCTACTCTATTATTTTATTCCTTCTGCTAGCTTTTGGTTTAATTTACTCTTCTTTTTATTTTCTTTAGTGCCTTACAGTGTAAAGCGAATACTTCTTTTTAATGTATGTGTCTACAAGTATAAATTTCCCTCTCAGTACTGATTCCCAGCATCTCATAAGTTTTGTGGTTATTGCAGAACTATTTCTCCTTTCAATTCTGTGAAAGTTTGCTTCATATCTTTTGGAGTTCTGATGTGTGGTGCATGTATTCCTATAACTGTCATGTCTTCTTGGCGAGTTGACTCATTAATATATATGGTGTTCTTGATTCTTGTAAAAACAAGAAAGTCTATTTGACTTACAGTCTATTTCATCTCATATTAATAGAGCCACTTCAGCTCTCTTTTGATTGCTGTTTGCATGGAATGCATTTTTCCATCCTTTCACATTAAATTTGTGTCTTTAAATATAAAGTAAGTCTCTTGTAGGTAGCAGACAGATGGATCCTGTTTTGTTTGTATCCATCCTGCCAGTCTCTAGCTCTTATATAAGGAGTTTAATCCATTTACATTTAATGCAATTAGGGTGAAAAAAAGACTTGCCTCTGCCATTTTGTTACTTGTTTTGTTTTTGTTTTTGTACGTCCTACGGCTTTTGGTTCCTTCATTTCTTCCATCTTTATTTTCTTTTTTATGTAGTTGATATTTTTGTAGTAACCTGTTTTGATTCCCTTCTCATTTCCTTTGTGTATTTCTATTTTGGTGACCGTAGAGATTATATATGACACGCTAAAATTATAATAATCTAATTTGAATGGATATCAGCTTTACTTTAAGTATATGTCAAATCTCTACACCTCTACTTAATTTGCTTTCAACATCCATTATTGATGTTAAATTGCATTTTATACATTGCTTACCTAATAACCTAGATTTATAGTTACTCTTATGCACTTGTCTCTTAAATCATGTAGACCATAGAAAAGGGGAGTTACACACATGCACACACACACACACAGAATAATAGTGGTTTTGCTTACTTTTACTGGAGATCTGTATAACTTTATACACCTTAAAGTGACTCTCTGTCACCCTTTCATTTCCACCTAACAGACTTCCTTTATCTATTCTTGTGGGACAGGTCTAGTTGTAATAAAGTCCCGCAGATTTTGTTAATCTGGGAATTGACAAATTCCTCCTCATTTTTGAAGGCAGTTTTGCCACACAGAGAATTCTCTCAACAGTTTTTGTCCTCAGTCCACTGCCTCCGACCTCCAAGCTTTCTGATGAAAAAGTACCTGCTGATCTTGGTGGAGGCTCCCTTATAAGTGATGAGTTGCTTCACTCTTGATGACTTCAAAATTCTCTGTGTCTGTGGCTTTTCGTAGTTTGATGATATGTGTCTTAGTATGGGTCTCTTTCATTTTAACATTCTTGGAGTTTATTGAGCTTCTTGGATTTGTAGATTCATGTTCTGCATAACTTGGAGAAGTTTTCCATGATTATTTCTTCAAATACGCTCTCTGACCCTTTCTGATGCTCCTCTTAGGACTCCCATTATACATATTTTGGTGCACTTGGTTTCTCAGATGTCCCTTTGGCTTCATTTGATTTTCTTCTATCTTTATCCTTCCTCTTCCTCAGACTTTAATAATTTTAAATTGGCCTACATTTAAATTTGTTGATTTTTAGAAAGATTTTATTTATTTATCTTTTAGAGGGGAAGGGAAAGGAGAGAGGGAGAGAAATATCAATGTGTGGTTGCCTCTCGTGCATTCCCTGCTGGGAACTGGCCTGCAACCGAGGCAGGTGCCCTGACTGGGAATTGAACTGCGATCCTTTGGTTCACAGGCCCACACTCAGTCCACTGAGCTACACCAGCCAGGGCTAAATTTGTTGATTATTTTATTCTACCTGCTTATAAACCCCACTAGTAAATTCTTCAATTGTATTTTCAGCTTCAGAATTTGGCCGTTTTTTATAATCTCTCTTTGCTTATTTTATTTTGTTGTTGACATACTTTCCAGATTTTGTCTAGTTTGTTGTCCAAGCTTTTCCTCAGCCTTTCGAGCATAGATAAGACATACCTAGGTTGTGGGTTCAATCCCCAGTCAGGGCAACCAGTTGATGTTTCTCTCTCTCTCTCCTCCCCTTCCTCTCTCTCTAAAATCAATAAAAGATATATACCCTCGGGTGAGGATCAAAAAAATTATCAGTATTTTGACATACTAATGTACTTTTGGTCCAAAAATTCCAATTGCTTTCCATCAAAATTAGTCTTGATAGCTCTGTGTGTCTTTTGACTCAAAAGACAGACATCCCTGGCTGAGCCGGTTTTCGGGGGAAGCAGCTGGCAGAGCAGCTGCTGAGCGTGTGTGGAGTGCGATAGCCTGGCGTTTAGACATTTTCCCCTGACAGCTTGTGCAGGTCCACAGAGATCTGAAGACTTGTTTCAAAAATATGAGGTTCTAAATAAATTGAAGGAGTATATTGAGGTGACATTTGAATGAAAATAGCAACTTATTCAGGATTCTGTCTACTGATTTGAGAGACTTCTTGAGATGCGTAACGGATGCAAATGTGACGAGAGAGTTTTTTTTAGGTTATTGTACAAAGTCCGTTATCGAACATTTCCCATAGCTTATTATTATATTACTATCTAATGATTATCTATAAATGTACAGACAGAATATTAGGTGAAGATATGGATTTATTATGTTGGTTTTTCTTCTTCTTGCCTGTTTGAGGTATGAAGTCTGCCATACTTTCCAATGCAGTTTATAAATTTAACACAGTTCTGTCACTCATGTTACATCATTCTGTCTGCTATGATGTGAATGTTCATGTACCCCAAATTCACTAAGTGGAAATCCTAGCCCCCACTAGTGGTGGTATGAGGAGGTGGGGACTTAGGCCCCAAGGGCGGAGCCCTCAGAAATGGTGTCAGTGCCCTTGTAATAGCATCCCACAGAGCTCCCTGTCCCTTCCGCCGTGTGAGCACAGAGAGCAGGTGCCTGCCGTGAACGGGGAAGCTGGTCCTCATCTGACATTGACCCTGCCGGTACCTTGACCTTGAATGTTCCCCTTCCAGAACTCTGAGGATAAACACCCGTGATTTATAATCTACCTTGTCTGTGTATTTTGTTACAGCAGCCCGTATGGGCTAAGACATTAGTCTAAGAGGGTTAAAGTTCTTTGATTTTAAGAGAAACATTCTAACATATTTTGCCACCAGTAAGAAAATAAGGAATACCAAACTAAAACTGGAGAGATCCCAAATAGGAAGTTTTGTTCAAAAGCCAAGTGAGCCTAGCCTAATTTTTTACTGATATTTGCTTCCTTACACACACACACACACACACACACACGTGCGCGCATGTGTGTGTGTATGCACACTCCTGCTATTCACTGTTTTGGAGGTGGACGCAGGTGAATGAAGGACGTGATTTTCGGCTCGTTTTATGCTCACGTGGTTTCTGAAGAATCTTCTGGTCCACTGATGTCTCATCAGAACCGCCATCTCTCATTCCTGGGCAGAAACGCACAGTGCTGTGAACGTGCCCAGGAAACACCGATGTAGCTTCCCTTCGCAGTGCCACCTCGGCTCGGTTGGCACGCGCCACTTTTACTCTCCTCACAGGTCAAAACGCTCGGCGCGCTGCTGAGATGTCGGTGCCTGGTCTGTGTGCTGCAGTGTTGAGAAAGCTCCTGATGCTTCGTCCTCAAGGGGACGCTCTGTAATTCCCTCTGAAGTGCTACATCCTGAAGCACTGAAAGAGGTGCGGATGTGAACAGACACAGTCACGCCTCGGTCTTCGTCGGCTTCAGAACTCGCCAAACCCTGCACTCGCCGCATTTCGACGGGAAAGATGATGCTTCAGCACTCGTGGGTGCTCATGGGTTTTGGCGCGTGACCCGAGTTCCGGAGCGGCCTGTCAACGAGTACTGAGGTACCACCGCATTTACTAGAACTTCACTTAGACCCACTGGAGTCCTAGCTGAAGGGCTAAGGACTCACAACATTTTGAGACAAATCTTGAATCACTGCACCAGCCCTTGAAGACCTGGAGAACCCTTTGAGGCCAGCAGATCAAGAAAGACACAAATACCAAATGACTCTAGGACAGAACGCAACACAAACCAGGGCAAAGTCAGGGCAAGAAACAGCATAGTTTTAAGGGCACTGTTTAGCAAAGCGGGGCAATATTCCCAGCAATGAACCCCCACCCGCCCAGTGGGAGCATCCTGGGAATGCCTAGCTGTTTCCATGGTAACCAGGGGCAGCCAGGGCTTCCCCGGGGTCCAGACAGCAGTCTGGTTTCGGGTTCCAGGGATTTCATCAGGAGACCTGGTGAGAGACGACTCTCATCTGAGAACCTTGTGGTTCGTTGCTCCCAATACTGGCAGCCAGTATTTGTGGGAATGACCTCACCTTATAAAACTCCATGGAGACCCCACATCAGCATAATGGAACCTTTTCTTTTTTCCAGCTCTGCACACGGCATTGGGAAAATGTTAATGAAAGCTTTTGCACTGTCAGGATAATAATAATTACACACCTTTGTGGCTATAATATGGGAAATCCACCGGGAGGGAATCGGGGTTCTCAGATATCGCGACCCCACTAGATCAAATAAGCCCCATGCAGGCTGTCCTCTCGCTCGTGACTATTAACAGTAACAGGGAGGCCCCAAATCCTGTAAGGTTTCTTTCTTGGCAAAGCGCAGAGTGTTTCGTGGATGTCTGCTAACGACCCTGACTGAGTACTCAGCCTCACCCACTAGCACCGCTGCAAGGGAGAAGTTCAAGGCCAGGGTGCCATGCGGCCCTGAGAGGCAGACAGACCTGAGCCCGTACAACACCGTCCCGTCGGGGTGAAGCCGGATCATGCGGTTTTTCACTGTCACTCCGTGCACAAACGACTTCTTGTCATTTAGGAAATACGTGTCCGGCACCCACAGTTGGTCGGCCACGCGGTTGTCCAGTGTGAGGTTGAGAGGGATCCCGGAGTAGGCGAGCCTTTTGTCCCTCCAGTATTGTTGAAAATACATGGTCAAGGTGTAATCCTGGGGGCGGAAACAGAAAAGAAATTAGTTTCAGTGTTCAGCCAAATTGGCATTTTAAAAAACCGCACAGGGCCCTGGCCGGTGTGGCTCAGTGCACTGGGCATCGTCCAGTCAACTGAAGGGTCGCGGGTTCGAGTCCTGGCCAGGGCACATGCCTGGGTTGCAGCGCAGTCCCAGATGGGGTGCCTGCCTGAAGCAACTGGTCAATGTTTCTCTCCTCCTCTGTGTCTCCCTCTCTTCCTCTCTCTCTAAAATCAGTGAATGTATTTAAAAAAAAACACACACATACAGAAAAAAGCCCCCCTCCCCCCAAAGCCATTGTAACATCAGATTGTTGGCAGAGAACTCGACTTGGGTCCTCCCCCAAGGGATCCCTAGGCCCCCATCTCCCGCCACCAGGACACAGGAGCTCCGCCTACCGACTGTCTCTCTTCTGTGCAAGTCCCTGTCCACCCCTGCCCTCCACGAGGCTGCAAATACCAGACCCCCCTCCATGCACACTGCAGACACGTGACCTGCGGGAGGGCTCTACCCCTCGTCCATCACATCTGATTCTTCCAGACAGCCAAGGACCCTTTTCGTCACACTTTGGGCCATAGCACCAAAGGGAGACATGACATGTCCCTCTGGGGCGTGTCCCAAAGGGGGAGCCTGAAGCTGAATCTGGGTGTGGGCCGGGGACATGGGTCTCTTTCAGCCCTCAAAGGCTTGCAACGACGTCAGCAAATATCTGAGCAGGGGACCCGACTTTTATTTTCTGGTTTTTTTTCAAAGTGGTTAGTGCAATAAGAAAGTGGGAAGAAAGACAGGCTGAGCGTGGACATTCTATTTTTAAAGTTTGACTCCTTTTGGAAATGACTACGTAAGTCTAGAATAATCAAGTCTGAAAATCCGGTAAGATCCATGGGACGTCCTGAACGAACCCCACGGTGGAGAGATCCAAACTGAAAAGTCAGCGGTGGGTGGCTAATCTCTCCAACCAGGGGAGGGAAGATCACTCCTGTTACACGTGAAAACTTCTTTTTGTTTTTTAAGCTTCCAAATGTTTTTTTTCTTTAATTTATTTATTGATTTTGTGGTTTTGTGGAGAGAGAGGAAAGGAGAGAGAGAGAGAGAGAGAGAGAGAGAGAGAGAGAAACATCGATTTGTTGTTCCACCCACCCACCTATGCATTCACTGGGACCCTTGTGTGTGCCCTGACTGGGGATCGAACCTACAACCTTGGTGCATCAGGATGCCGCCCCAACCAACAGAGCTACCTGGCCAGGGCTTCTAAACGTTTTTTATGAACCAAGTATAACATTAATATTTAAACCAGGTAAAGCAGCACAAATTATTTACAATTACATTGGTGAAGAATGTTACTCCATTCCAATACTACTTAACAACATCGATGCAAAAATGTTCTCGAAACGTTACCCTACAGAATTACTTGTGCCTGTACAAATGACACCCCTTTTATTACCAAACCTTTTATCACAAAATCATAAGCATGTCATTCTGTAACATTCCAATATTGCACTCAAGCTCACCATAGGACATTTTAGGTGAAATGTTAAAATGAAAACCAGACATTATCACACCCATGTTATTATTACCCTGCCAACCACGCTCAAGCAGGCTTTCCTTCTGCCAGACCCTGCAGAATAAAACTATGTGTACATTTACCTTTGACTCAGTGATCCCCCTTTTTAAGAAAGTTACCCCGAAGACACACCTGCCATGACATGACAGTGCAGAAATGCCCGTAAACAGACGGAGCGACGGAACTATCGCACACCGCGCCATGCAGCGCCATGCAGCGCCATGCAGCCCCATGCAGCCGTGACAAAGGGGCATGATTTTTGTGATCTCGTTGGGGCTGCTCCCCAGGATGGATCGTTAAGTGAAAAAAGCCAATGTCGAAAGCACACACACATAGATATTGTTTCCTTTGTGTAAGAAAAGAGAAATAAGAAAGTATGCGTGTAATTGCGTGGCAGGTGCACACGCCTGCCCACCTCACGTCTGCAAACGCCCTCCCTCTGTCGGCGGGGAGAGGCCGGGGCCGGTCAGTGGGGGACGCCGTCCCAGACGCAGGCCTGCTGGCCTCCCACCCAGCATCCCCTGTGCGGCCTCACAGGCAGCCCCGGGCGCGGCC
>PVKM010047115.1:0-11527 GCA_004027735.1 Carollia perspicillata
AGTCTTCTGTTCACACTGACTTCTTCCCCTTCCTTTGGAACGCCGGGTGCCAAGAACAGACACTTTTCTCCGCTTTCTGCATGTTTTCTTTTTCCGAGGCAATGACACAGGACATCTAACTGATGAAACGAGGGAAGGGTCATGTTGTAAAAAGAAGCAGCATATTTAAAAAAACCTCATTCATTAAAATTGGAAATTGTTGTTCTTTAACGGTGGGGATGAGCAAAACTGGTCCCTCTGGTGACATTTATTCCTAACAGGAATAAAGCAAGTGTTTCGAAAATGATGGGTAGGGTGGACCCAACACTAAACACTAGGGAAGCCAGTTTGGGACGCACTTAGAAAATGAATCAAGGCAACTCCAGGGGAGTGATGGCTGGTCATGGTTGGAAGGCATTGTCACGCATGCATAGCAATAACTTGGTTGTGCCATAAAATGCTGATATGCCGCTGGAGTCTCAGATCCAGTAAGGAGGGGATGTGAAGATGAGGGGGGAGAGGAGTTGTGGACCCCTCTTTAGAGTGGGGGACAGAGGCCTGCTCGTGTCCGTTGAGGGAGGGGTGTACTGCCCCCGCTGGAGAGTCCCTAAGATCACTGCCTCCAGCCACCACTGGGTCACTTCCTTAGGGATGAGGGTCTTCATTCAGAAAGAAGGCCCTGTGATTGTCTGTTTTAGGATTTCGAGGTTCCTCTGCCCCCGGAAATCACCTCCTTTAAATAATGATGCCTGAAATCCTTCTCACACAACTTTTTGTTTCATACGATGTGAAAAATGCAGGTTCTGATTCAAGTAACACGTTGGAAGTCATTTGCCCGGACGTACAATGAGAGCCCTCCTGGGACCAGAGTCACACTGCGTGGGGACAGCGCTGCAGGCCACAGGAGGGTGTCCCTGGCAGGAGAGCACCTTCGGGGCTGCGATCTTGCCTTTCTGATTTTAGTATCACCCGGACCGTGCAGGGTGTCGGTGTCTAGAGTAGACACCAACCTAGAGTAGGCAAGCATTCGCAATGTTTCTTGAAAGATGAAAAGGGAAGAAATGAATGGATGTGTGAATGAGATGGGGATGACTCAGGTAACTTCTGGTTTGATGGAGAAGAGTGGGAGGAAAGGGGATTCCCGAGGCAGAGAGCTGATTGCTAAAGGATGAGAAGTTTCTACAAATTGGTTTTAAAAACCCACACATTTTGCAGTGCCATGATTTTGTCGGTCATTAGCTAAACAGGAGCTGCTGGTCAGAGCCTTTTGCAGGAATACTTGGGATATCTGAAGGCATGTGTGGTGTGTGTTTGTCCACTGCAATAAAGACATTTTATTTTAAACAATATGTTGCTGGGGTAATGTTCTAACTAACTAAGCTACCCAGAGGGATAACCGTGGAGAAAGATGGCATTTATTTTCTGTCTTTTTGAAGCAATGCAGAGTGATTCTATTAAGTACCTTTGACTGAAATTCAGCAAGTCATATGCGATTGTATATGATCAAAAATATTATTTCAGGAGTCATTCCTCTAGCTGAAATTTACCATGTGGACAAATAGTAATTGTGTGTTTTAGTTCCTAATGGTTTTAGATGCACACCAACACCCAGGCACTACCTGGTTACCACCAGCAAATTCTCAAGTATTTTTCGTTCTTGGCCTTTGGGTCACTGGCAGCTCCCACTCTCTAGTGCCAGTTTTGTCAACGAGACTATTAATCCTTTAAAAGCTCCCACTACAAGCCATAAGACTAGCCCAAAAGCTTCCCCTGGTTTGTACCTCGCACCCCCACCCTCGTCTCCAGGATACCCAGCCCCGTCGGAAGGCAGAGCTTTCTCTCTTCTCGCCCAGATGCCTGTCCATTCTCGCCTTGGCAGAAAGGCCCCCTCGGGGGCTGGGACTGGCAGGTGGACACATGTTCTGCTGAGCACCGGCCGCTCCCGCCTGTGTAAGTGATCCCCGGATCTTGTGATCACGGGCAGCTCATGCTCCAGAGGGCATCCAGGGCCACCCTCTTCTGAGAAAGTCAGAGGAGGGAGAGGTCAGTGTGTGGATTTCCACAGGTAACCTCTCGCCGAGGGTCCCAGTGACAGAGCCCGGCATGACAGAGGAGAGCTGGACAGAAGCCAAGGAGAACTGGGACATCTCCTGCTTATTTAGAAAATATCAGAAATGTGTGAAGTGAAGTATAACAAAGACACTAATACTTCCTGAATTAATAGTCTAAGTTACTATTTAACTTACGAAATCGAACAACTTGGCGGGAAAAATGAATCCAGGCATATAAGCAGTTAAAAACTTTTATTTTTGAAGCGGTTGTAGACTGTTAAAGTAAAATATAAATTGTGATTTTTTTTAAGATCAATGAGCAAATAAATCATGGTACGGTCATTCTGTAAATTAAATTGTTATGAGAACTTTGTAAATAACAAACTAGAGTGAGTACTACAAGACGAATAATGAAGAAAAGAAAACACCTACTTAGGAATGAGCGTTGAGATTCCCAAGAATGGTATAGAGAAAAATGAAGTTGGATGATACCTTTTTACAATACACAATGTGGGGTTAGATTTTACAAAATAACTACCATGAGAAGTAGAGGAAAGTAGACGAAGTATCTGTTAGGGCGAAGAGACAAATGTATCTACGAAAGAGACGCATTTACATTTGAACATGAAGGGGCTCATCATCTTAGGAATGTGTTCACACTCAAATAAATAACACTTAGAACAATGCACTATAATAAATATCGAAAGAAAAACAACACAATGAAAAAACACTCAACACCTACTTACTACCCCAAATGTATTTAAAAAATCGTGTGAATATAGGGACATGCTCTGCCTTCCTGCCACAAGCGGTGGAGGAAGATTAAAACTTTACGGAGAAGGAAAGGCCTGACAGCTTAAACCGAATCGTATGGAACGTGTATCGTTTTATAGCAATTAAAGGCGTGCCAATTAGAATTCCCGAAATGGCACAGACAACTAAACGATGCTGCTTTAACATGAAGCCAGTGTCGGGGAAGGATCTGCCGGAAACAAGGGTTTGTGATGCTGGCAGGCTCCACGTGTCTGTGGAGCAATTTCTCGATATGCGGCAGGAGCTCAAAAAACACTTTCCAAACGTTCAGTCTACCCATTCCGTTGTGGGAACATATGAGGAGAAAAAAAGCAAAGGGGGAGTTAAAACGGGTGCAGAAGCATTGCTACAGCAGCATCATTTTTCATCATGCACGTACGAAACAGCTCTCTGCATAATTAAAAGGAAAACGGGTCAGGCAGTGGCTCCGTGTTGGCAGGAGGGAATGCAATACACTATTACAAACTAAAGGCGACTGATCCCTGGATTGTGTTGGTCCACGGAAATCTGCATGTGAGGCTGTGGCAAGTAAAGTTAAACCAACGACAAATACGTCTACGGCGGAAGGTGGACAGCTCTAGGGGGCTGAGCCATATCCGACTTACTTTGAACTTACAGGGCCAGACTTTGTTCCTGGCACTCAGTGAGTGCTCAGGTGTTTGTTAAAGGAATGCATACCTGGCTTTTCTGTTTTCCCTGAGTTCTTGACCTTCTGCCTGCTGTGACCTTGGTGTTATCTGCACTTTGCTAGCTTTCGCAGTGCTCACCTGCATTTCCGAACTCCAGCCTGTCCCAACCTCAGATAAATGCATACCCTCTGCAGTCCTGGCATCCGACTAGTGTGACCTCTGCTCTAATGAAGTGTCCAGACCCGGGGTGACACGCAGCTGCAGCTCAGTCAACACCTAACCGGGTGTCTGCATTCATCAGCAAGCTTGTGGAAAAAGGAATAGGCTGGTCAATGCACAAAACAACAGTAACAGCTATGGGCAAAGAATTGAGTAGGGTGAAGAGTGTAGAGTTACAATCTAAGTGCACTCATTCTGGGGGAGAGAACTGCTGTATTTGAAAGCTTGTGGGGTTGTAAGAACTGCCTAAAAAAATATTAAGGATAGAAAGCTCCTAGTTATGCATATTTGCAAAAACTAATTTCAGTAGAGCTAAATATCCTATGTCCTCCCAACCCCAGACACCTGTTAAAAAGAGGCAGATACAGCCAAGGACTCGACCCTCTCTTAATACCCTGGTTACCCAGCTACTCTAGCGGGACTGCCCACAGTGCTGACCCTCAAGAGGCCACCCGCTGCCTGAGAACCTTCTGCCTAGAAGATGTGCTGAGATTCCGTTCAGAGCAGAGTGGCACATTTAAGCCCTTAAGGTACTTAGAAAATGTGTCCTAGAAGGTCCCTGTTCTTAGCGTCATCGGACTGTGTGTCAGGGGGTGACAGGCGGACCTAACAGAAAAGCAACACACACACACATGCGCGCGTGCGCTAAAACAACTGTTCGCTTCGTGGCTCTGGTGCCACGGAGTGTCGGGCACATAAATATCTGATAGCAGAATGAATGATTGAACAATTGCATGGAGAGACGAGGGGAACCAGCAGGTGGCCAGATGCTATTAGGAAATCACAGCATCAAGTGACATTAGTATTCATTTGGGAGGATCTTCGTTATTTGTGAGCTCATACAACTCTGAAGAGGCCCCGAACCAGGCACCGAGCTGTGGCGAGGGACACCATCCCAGGGAATGAAAAAAATAAACCTGAAATCCGCCGGCCAGCAGCAGGCCCCTGCAGGCCTGAGGTTAAAGAAAGCCCTGCTTGAGGCATCGGCCCGCGAACATCCCCAAGTCGGCCCCAGCCCAAGCCGTCTTGTGCTATAAATACAGCGTCCCACTTGCCGCAGAGACATGGTGTTCCCACTGCTTGCTGGGACAGATAACATGAATTTGCCCTTTAAACGTCCCAAGCTGAAGGGACAGCCCCCGGCCCACCCCTGCGTCCCGGAAGCGCCTTCGCCCCCTTTGCCCTCTGCAGAGGAGGGGGACGGCCAGGGGGTGTCCAAGCACCTGCCCAGCCAATGCGCACTGCGCGCACGGCTCCGGGGTCCCTCCTCCTCTCGCGAGAGGCCGGGCGGGGGATATAAGGAGGGATGCGGGGCGAGACAAGCGGCCCCTTCGCGTTGCGCAGGGACGGAGACGGGGTGGCGGTGCCTGGCCGGGCGGAGGAGAGAGCGAGAGCGCGGCTCCCGGAGGCTGTGTGCGCCCGGCTGTCATCATGGGTGATCAGGCTTTGAGCTTCGTGAAGGATTTCCTGGCAGGCGGCATCGCCGCTGCCGTCTCCAAGACCGCGGTGGCCCCCATCGAGAGGGTCAAACTACTGCTGCAGGTGAGCACGGCGTGGGCGCGGGCGCGGTGAGTGGGGCGGACGGCTGGGCGCACGGGGCGCTGCCGGGCACAGCCGGGCGCAGCAGCAAGAGGGGACCGGAGGGCGGGCCGCCGCCAATCTGGGCTAGGCCACAGACAGGCCCGGCTCCTGGCCTATGCGCGAAGGGGAAGGTGCCCTCTGCGCAGACAGGTCCCGCGTCAGTAGCAGATTCCTGGTGTCGGGTGGCGCGCAGCGGCCGGGTGTCTATATATGGAAACCCACCCCGAGTGGGTTACAGCCAGCCAGATCCTGCGCCTGGGACGACGCTGGCACGCCACCGAGGCTTCGTAGGTCAGCCTCACCTTTCCACTTTCAATGCTCCTTGGACCTTTTAACTGGCACCCAGCTTTTTACAGTAAGAGCCTCGGATTGTTACAGAGCTCGCTCACTGTGTCTCATGCATTCTGCTGAGGCTGACGTGTATGCATTTTCATTCATTTTCCTATAACCCCTAAGATAGGTATTATCTCCTCCAATTTTACAGATGAAGAAAGAGTTGAGAGAGTAAGAAACAAGTTTTGGAAGAAACTCGGCCCTCCTTACTCACCCTTTCCCCGAGCCCTCCCACTCCAGTCCTGGTCCCTGAGTGGCTTTATCATCGTCGTCATCATCATCCCATCTGTCCTTTTTCTCCCCACTTGTCCCAAAGGCTTGGGCCCCTCAGTGAGCCTCTTCAGTTTGGGAGTGAAAATGATCAGTGACCAGAAAAGCCCCAGGAAGTCGCTCATGACAGCAACACACCCCTCAACAACTGGCGACTTGGATAACCTGCCTGACAATGTCCAGGCTCTAGGGCCTAGGGAGGGGGTTTCTTCTTCTGTTAGAACACCTACTACTCAGAGACCATGGCCTCGCTGCGATTGGAGTGAGGTGCAGGAGTCCTCGTCTCCTGCCCCGTCTCCGGCCCCTCCTGCCTGTAGAATCAGGGCCAGTGCCCTTTGGGGCGGGGTCTTCAATCATCGCCGTGTCCCGGTGAGCCCCTGGCATAGTTCTGGCACCTCTGGAAAATTCAGTCCATAAGTGACTCTCTTCACACAATTAAATCATCTTTTCCATGCACTTGGGGCAGAACATTTACCCTCAAAATGAAGCAAAATTGGGTACTCTTGGCTTGTTATCCAAGTCGCGAGCATGTTTATTTACGATATTCAGTTTCCCCATACGTTTTTTTAAAAAGGAATTCTGAGAAGTGCACGTTCTTTTTCTCCTGCCCTCCTCTCCCTCTGTGCTGCTCACCCTAATGCCCAACCCCTCCCCTGTGCCCCTCCCTCACCCCCCCCCACAGGTCCAGCATGCCAGCAAACAGATCAGTGCTGAGAAGCAGTACAAAGGGATCATTGACTGCGTGGTGAGGATCCCCAAGGAGCAGGGCTTTCTCTCCTTCTGGAGAGGTAACCTGGCCAATGTGATCCGTTACTTCCCCACCCAAGCGCTCAACTTCGCCTTCAAGGACAAGTACAAGCAGATCTTCCTGGGGGGCGTGGACCGGCATAAGCAGTTCTGGCGCTACTTTGCCGGTAACCTGGCTTCCGGTGGGGCAGCTGGGGCCACCTCCCTCTGCTTTGTCTACCCGCTGGACTTTGCTAGGACCAGGTTGGCTGCCGACGTGGGCAAGGGTGCCTCCCAGCGTGAGTTCAGTGGTCTGGGCGACTGTCTCACCAAGATCTTCAAGTCTGATGGCCTTAGGGGTCTCTACCAGGGTTTCAGCGTCTCTGTCCAGGGCATCATTATCTACAGAGCTGCCTACTTTGGAGTCTATGATACAGCCAAGGGTGAGAGAAGGGCCTGGGGGTGGCGGGGGCTGCGGCCTGGGGCGGAGGAGGCTGTGCGGAGAGGAGCCTGGGGGATCTGTCACTGACAGTGGGGCTTTATAGTTATCCATCTTGTCTTCCCCTGGTCTCTGGGCTCCACGGAGGCTGCGAGTGAGGCAGCAGCATGCCGTGGCTCTGGAGGAGGAGGGTTCCCCTTGTCCTCTGCTGAGACAGACTCTGGCTTGGACTCATTCAGAGGAAGAACGGGCAGGCCAGCAGCCTCCAGGCTCCTCCAGTTACGGAGTGATAACACTTCAACACGTCCTGTCCGCTGGGCAGAGCTGACTTCCCTAGATCAGCGAGGGCAGCCGCCAGCTCGTGGTTGTTGGCTGCCTGGCTCTTTGGGAGGCACCCCACAGGGGGCGGGTTCTTCCAGAAGGGGCTGCGTGGAGTCAGAGGTTCAGTGGTCCCCTCCCCACCCCCACCTGCCTTTCGCCGAGCCGCCGGGAGGAACCACTTCACTGCCGTTTGGCTTCTTGGCTCTGCCCCAGGGATGCTGCCTGACCCCAAGAACGTGCACATTATCGTCAGCTGGATGATCGCCCAGAGCGTGACGGCCGTGGCGGGGCTGGTGTCCTACCCCTTCGACACCGTCCGCCGTAGGATGATGATGCAGTCTGGCCGGAAAGGGGGTAAGCCTGGCACCTGCCGGTCCACACCGCACTTCCTCTGCCCGAGAACACTACCTGAGGCCGCTTCCAGGCCAACCTGGTCTTACTGTGAAAAGTGCATGCTAAGGATTTAGGAAAGATTCCCAGCCACGTCTTTAGAGAGCGTTGTTATCACAGAGGGAAGAACACCAAAAGGGGGTATTCAGAGGTGAACCCAACTGGGTGTCTAGCATGATGGAGGCCTTATGCCCTCTTCCCCCCTTAATCCTGGTGAGAAGCAAGGGGAAAGAACGGGAGAAATTAGTTGGTTTATTTTAAAGCAATTCTTCTCTTATGTTGTTATTACAAGCAGGGAAGAGTGACTTAGCTGGAGGAGAGATGGCTGGAGCAGCCCGTTGTGGCAGAAAAGCCATTGGCTGCCATCGGTCGAAACACATGAAATTGCTGCTTTTAAAGTCAGAAAGTCGAGTGTTTGTGTCCTGTGGTTCAACCGATAGTTGTAGCTCTTCTCACTGTGTGAGCTGGGCTGGCGTAATCAGAGACAAGGCCTCCGTGTTCTCCTCCGTAAAAGGGCACGCCGCAGCGCACCACTGCTGTTCCGTGCTGCCACCCCCCCCCCGCTTTACAGTCTGGGGGTCTGTGAATTAGCGGGTTGACCGCCACAGTTCTTGAGTTGAAGGAGAAGGAACGCTATGCAAGCCTGCCTAACCGTTCCGCAGGGGAGGGGATTTCTCGTTGGCTGTTGCGGTGCTGGGACTCGTTGCTCGAGTGACTTACCGATAGCACTGCGCGCTGATGCCTCCCAGAGGCAAAGCCGCTTTCCCCTAGAATGACGGGCCCCCCTGCCGTTTGTTTCCACAGCGGACATCATGTACACGGGGACCTTGGACTGCTGGAGGAAGATCGCCAAAGACGAGGGAGCCAACGCTTTCTTCAAAGGGGCCTGGTCCAATGTGCTGCGAGGCATGGGTGGCGCCTTTGTGTTGGTGTTGTACGATGAGATCAAAAAGTACGTCTAACGGAATCAAAACAAGTTTATTGGTTCCAGACCTGGTGTGTGGTTTAATAGACTCTTCCTGGGGGAAGTACAAAGAAAGATCTGGGATAAAACCAGACTGAAAGGGAAGACCTCAGGAAAAAAAACAGAAAAGAGTTTCACTGAGTGTTCGTTAAACCACGAATGTATTTTGTATTTATTTTACATTGAAATTCCCACAGAAACTATAACGTGGCATCCTTGTGTAATTAACTGAAGAACTGGTAATAAAGAAAATAACTGAATGTGAAACCAATAAAGACCACTTAGTGCACGTTCTCTGTTGAATTCTCACGCACTGCCATGTGGATGGAGGCATGTAAATGCCGTGTTCTAGCATGACTCACGTGTTGGTGGCCCAGCCTCTCAGTGTCAGATATCGTACTATGTCTCATGTAAGCACCTACAGTGCTTAAAGTTCCGGCTTCCAAACCGGAATGGGTTACGCGCCCTCCTAGCTCGCTCCCATGTTGCCGTGGGCTCAGAAATGCTGGCCCAGGTCACAGGCTTCCATAATCCCACCGTGTTCTGTGCGCTTTCATTGTCTTCAGGAATTCCTCGCTTCCACTGAAAGCTTTAAATCCCAGTTTCAAGAGTTCTGCATGAATAGGAAGTGCTTGGTATTAGCAGCATTAAAGAATTGTGAGACTTAGAATTTTGTGACAAGTGGACACTCTGCACTGAAAACCATTTAGCTAGCTGGAATCTAATGATGGTTAGGTTCTGTGGGAGATACGGGAAGATAGGAACCCATCCTCAAAGAAGTGTCGGTGGGGCCCTGGCTGGGTGGCTGGCTCTGCTGGAGCACCGTCCTGATGCATCAAGGTTGCGGGCTCGATCCCCGACCCGGGCACGTACAAGAACCACCTAATGATGGCGTAAACAAATGGAACAACAAGTCAATGTTTCTCTCTCTCTCTCTCAAATCAATGAACTTTTTAAAAAGAAGCTTAAATGGACGGAGGAGCAAGGAGAGAAATGGCATTGTTAAATAATGTCATATTCGTGTAATGAATCTCGGTTGAGCAGAAGAGGGGGCTGAAACATGGGAAGCGGGAGACGGTGGACCTTGAAGGGAGAGGACGAGATTCAGATGCGTGGCCCTGGCAAGCATCTGCTAGTGTTAGGTACACAGCCAGAGCACGAATCTGCCGGCATTCTTTTCTGTAACAACTAAGCAAGACCTAGCGGAGAAAGTCAGCTTTGGATTTGACTCATAAATGTGTGAGCAAGAGGAAAATAATGATAATTTCGAGGGGGAAAGGAGGTACTTGGGTCCAGAAGACCAGACAGCTCATGGGGTCCTGGCTGGTTGAGTGACCGGCAGGAAATGACTCCCCCCCCCACCCCGGCCCCCACCCCAGGCAAAGCCTGGGGAGCAGGCACTGTCTTGCTTCTCGTGACAGGTGGTTCGAGGGGTGCGGTGCCCCTGCACCTGCTCCTTCCTTCCTCAGCTCTCCCACCTGCTCAGTCCTGCACCCCCAGTAAGAAACTGGCTGCCCTGTTTCACCACAATAACCACGGGCGATGATCTCCCATACCCCCCAAAATTGTTGTGAATATAGGGAAGTGCTCCTGCTTTCCTGCCGTAAGTGGTCAAGGAAGGTTAAACATTTACGCAGAAGGAAAGCCCCGACACCTAGCCCAGACCAGCAAAGGTCTTAGAGAAGATGGGGCTGCCTCACTGATGGCAGCCCGAACACATTCAGGTTCAAGATCAACACTTATTTCACTGTTAAGACCTAAGAATTACCTTAAAAAACAAAGTGTGTTTATGGTTTATGAAGGATTCCTACAGCGGCAGCCCAGGTAATGCAAACCAGTGCACCCTCTGAAGACAACCAGAAAAGGGGTTTAAAAACTGTTCGAAATAAAAACCTGCCTCAGGGCATTGGGGAGCTAATGAGGCATGGAAAATGATGGTGCCAAGACTTCGGAGGAAGCCACCCCAGAAGTGAGTCTGACGTCGTCCCCCCCGACACGTTTCCCCACGAGGTAGGTGCCTGCAAATCGTGGGCAATTCAGCTGGAGGACGGGCTCAGGAACTGGCGAGTTTGAAAGCCTTTCAGGGAGAGAGGCACGAAACCAAAGCAAACGAATCCTCAGCCTGCCAAGGACGGGGGCGCCTTGGTAACCCTGTTTTCAGTGGGACCCAAAGGCTGCCGTCCTAGCAGTAAGGGTGAACTGGAAACGGCTGGGCTTGCTGTCACGGACGCCAGCCTTTGGGTCACCCCGATTAGAGATGGGGGCACCCCTGCGGCCTGCCAGGGGCGGGAGTCTGGGAGGAAACATCACCCAGAGCGGGGGTCAGCGGCAAACTTCCCCCGAGGGACGAGGCTGTCAATATTTTAGGCTCCGTTGGCCAGACGGTCATTTACGCAACAAAGCTCCTAGACAAAGGAGCGTACTATTTACATGTCACAGAACATTCTTTGGATCCTAAAACTCATTTACGAAAGTAAAGGCCACCTAAACCGGCAATGAGCTGCCGAATTTGGCCCATGGGCTGTCCCTTGACCTACTAGAGCTTCCGGTTTTTCCTGCAACCTTCTGCGTAAACCAAACCCACAAATATAGCTGTGAAACATCCAACCGGAAATACAAAGAACACCTTACTTTAAAAGTGGAAATCACAATGGAAGCCGGATAGTATTTTGAACTTAATAAAAATACCATGCTATCAAAACTTGTCAGAAACAGCTAAAAACCATGCTAAGAATTTACAGCCTTCAATGCATCCATTAGAAAGAAGGCTGAGAATCAGTGAAGGACACTTCCATTTCAAGAAGTCAGAAAA
>PVKM010047116.1:0-11526 GCA_004027735.1 Carollia perspicillata
CCACCCTCCGCCCACTGGAGATCTTGTGAAATGCCAATTCTGGTTTACTGGGATGATCAGCATTTCCAGCAAGGCATTGGTGGGTCTGTACTCGAGCTACAGGGTGAGGCGGACCCTGCCGGTCTGTGGACCATCCTGGAATCACAAGGCTTGACTGGAAGTCATCACATTGTGGCCCATACCAACAGCATCAGACGTACCTGGTGATTTGTTAGAGATACATTTTTTTTTTCTTCCTCTCCATCCTTACTGAATGAGAACTTCTGAGGGTGGGGCTTGTCTGACTGTGTTTTAGCCAATGCTTCTAGGGGATTCTGATTCGCTCTCAAGTTTGGGAACCAAATGCTCTAAACCAATGATCTTGAATCGTGCCTGTATATTATAGTAAGCTGGGAACTCAAAAAAGTAGGAAGGCTTATACCTCACTCCAAGGTAGCGAAGCAGGACAGTACCACCAGCATCATTCTTACTATCTCCATCTTACAAAGGGAGAAAACGAGGGAAGGTGAAGTACTTGTCTGACTTGGCAGTTACCAAGTGGTGGGGCTAGGACTGAAATCTAAGGCTTGTTATCCAGAGTCCTTGTCCTGTCGGCTCCCCTCCCCTGTCTGCTGAGGACACTCACAGGACAGAATCCAAAGCAGAGACTGGTATTGCTTGTACTGTCCTGCCCAGTCTGGGCTGGAAAGCCCATCAATCTAGCTTCTTTCAAGAGAACTCCGTTCCATGAGGTCCTTTCCATCACTTGGCATTTCTCCCAATCAGTCACCAAGCATACACTTAATTTCTCTTTAAAAGCCACCTGGTTTTGCTTTTTGTTCATGGGTATGCCTTTTTTGTTAAGTGGGTGAGGGATATGTAATCTATCTCATGCATAATTTGTTTAAGACAAGTCATTAAAAATGCACTAAAGTTTAATATGCCGTATATGTTCCTGCTTGGAGTTCTTTTCCCCGTGTAAATGATTTTGAAGGTTTTAAAAATAGTTTTTAAGGTTTTATTGCCTGCCATTGTTTGCAATACCTTGTTTCAAAGCTCTAAAATTAACATTTCTATCCTATCAATTTTATCTTCTGTTTGCCTGTTATTGATTTTCTTTTTTTTACCCTCCGTGTGTCTAATGGAAAGAGAGCTAATGGGTCTTCGCTTTGTTTATTCCCTTGCTTATGCAGCAGCATTGTTTTGATGTGGTCAGCACAGCTCTAGGAATAGGGCTTTGAGCAGCAGCGCAGGGAGTTCACCAATGCACTCCATTGTATTTGTGTAGATTCTAAAGGAATCTTCTCTGATGCTCTCTTTCACTGTCATTGTTCCTTTCAGTTTCATTTAGTTGTGTTTTGGGGAGGCTGACTCGTGTTCCTTCAAGGATATCCTTGTGAGAGATAATCACAAAAGATGTATAACCTTCTACAGTGACTAGGAAGATCAAACTAACCGCCACCTGTGAGAAGCTTCCCTCTGATTCATGAAGCAGTGGTGACCTCTTGCTAATCCGCCACCACCGGCACCGAGCTCTTTAACAGGGAGAATCCTTGAGGGGGGAGTGGTGGCAGAATGCTGATGGCCATATTTCATGGACCAACCCACAGATAATATGGAACAAGCACTCCTTTCATTTACTGCTTAATAAATGTAAGATGTATTTATTGAGGATTCTTTTTTAGGGGTGGGAAAATGCAAAGCTTTAAAGAAGTGAGCATTGTCAAATTTCATCAGACAGATGATTGCCACTTTAGTCAAATTTCAATTATCTTTGATAATAAGCATCATGCATAAAATTAGAGAAAAGGAAAAGGCAACAAGGGGCAAAGCTTTCCCTGACAAATGAATTATTACATTATCATCTGTTGTTGCATTTAACTATCTGGTCTAGTATGCATGGATTAAACTTCAAGATGATCACAAAATTTTACATATTGCATGGTTTCTATCTCTTTGCTCACCAGATCTTTTCGCCAGGCCCACCAGCAACGCCCCAGATCTGGCTTCTGATGCAAATATTAATGAGCAGTGAAATGGCCAAAAGGCAGGAAGCAGGAGAGAAGAAAGGGGCCTCGATAAACCACAAAAGGATAATTATTCTCTGGATAATTAAAAGCGGACACCCTGCAAGGGATACAACTCACAATACTGATATGACAGAAAATATTTCTTTTCACCTGTGGAATTCTCTTCTAAACTTTCCAGAAGTTTTGCTTATGGAATTCTCTTTCGAAGGGTCCAGAAATGATCAGCATGAGCCCCTGGTACCAAGTGCTTTGCGTCTCCCCAGCCTCAGCTTCTTGCTGTTTTTCTCTTAAGCACATGCTACTGGTAGAGGCAGCCGGGGCCAGAGCAGCGGTGGGACCTGGAGCTTCCTCTCTCAATACTTGTTGGGCAGCTTTAAACAAGCCGCCACATCAACAGCCCTCTGTTTAGGCAGGATTGTGTTGGCTGCTCACCCAGCAAATATATTTTAAAGATTAATGAAAGAGCACTTGCAGAGTAACTTTGAACTCTTTATGTCAGAGTGATACACCATTCCTGTTAAACCATTAAAATTAATAAAGAAATATTGACCTCAGTTTCATCTAAACACAGAACACCACCAACCCAAAGGCTTTTTCAAAAAGACATAAGTGTTTGGTTTTAATAGTGGATGGAGGTGAGGAATAGGGAGAGGTAAGCATAGTTCTGGCAAGTATTTTCTCTCAGAGGTGTATCGCACGGGCCGCGTCCTGAGGATTTTCTCCTCATCAGTGGATTGGACTGTAAAAAAGGTTTCTTTTACTCTTTTTCTTCCACCCAGACCTTCACCCTCGTTCCTGGCTGTTCAGAATTGAGGGCCGCTGCTCTTGCCCGTCAGCTGCCCTGGGCCCATGGCAGCTACTCTTTGGGGAATGTCAGTCATCAGTGATGAGTGAGGACAACTACTTTAATGTGGCTCCCTCGAGGTCTATGAAGGGTTAACTAAATATAGGAAATAAAAGGCTAAGAGAAAAAAAATAGATTGCATGATTGTAACCAAGGGGGACTAATGTTTATTAGTGCTAAAATTTATTTGAGTGAGCTGGTAGCTTTTGAAAAATTTTCAAATGTAAAAATATATAAGAACATAATCATATAACATGTATACCGGGGACTTACCATACAAGCAGCCATGACTGGATCCTGATAACCTGCGAAATGTGGAAAAGGCATATCTTCAGAAAGATTATAGTCTCATTGTATAGGTGAAATTGCCTGAAATTTATAAAACTAAAACTAATGCACCGATCTCTTCACTAATGAAAATCTCATCTGAAATCCATGGCAAAAAGAGATTTTAAAGTCAACAGATATATCATGTGTACATCTTTGCTGACTAATGTTTGCCTTCTTACATTTAAATATTTTTAAGTCTGATTTACTCCAAATGTTGTATAAAGCTCACTAATTATATGTACACACTGAATATCAGACCATATTAAATTAGCTCGAAGGTGCGGCTAGCTCAGAAAGAGAATGAGACAAGAATTTAAAAGTTCTTCATAATTTGAACGAGCCTTTTAGGTCAGGAAATGAGGACTGTAACATCTGGTTAAAACTAAAAGAGAATTTTAACTAATTGTTCAAGCTGGACAATAGCCAAAACCCTGGAGTTAGCACACCTGGATAAGATCCACATAATGTTTCTACAGAAATATATTCTGGTAAGGAAGCAAATAATGAAACTTTTAAAGGCTAATGAGGGGAATGAAGAAATTTGAGGAAACGAGTTTATAGAATGATGTCGTATAATCACGTTTGAAACTTTAGAAGACAAACCAAGTTATGCACAGAAAATAAGAGGCACTGTGTTGTTTTTGAAAACCTGTTTACACAAACAGACTCGGGAGGTTTAACACTTCAGTTTTCTTTATATCTGACATAGAGTTGCCATCTAGTGAGGCAGATTTAGGGTTACTGTTCTTTTCAATTTTGATAAATATTTCAATTCTGGTTTTTTTTACACTAAAAACCAGACAGAGCGCATTACATTTGAGCAAAGCATAGTTCGTGAAGACAAAAGAGAAATGGGAAATTTCAAGTTTTAGATTAGAAGTAAGAAAAATGAAAATCCTTAGAAAATGTAGAAAACGTGTTTAGTAACCCTTTGGCACTCTTGTTGCTCCGCCAACTGAGAAAAAAACAAAGACGAAAAGAAAAGAAAAGAAAGCTGGCCAAAGTATTTAAAAATAAGTTACTGAGTGATTAAATTAAAAAATATAACAACTTTCATGGTAAAGTGACTACATTAATGGACTTACTCTTGTGGCTCTATTTTGGAAATTTGGGGACAGAATCAACATTTTGGTGTATACCTGTGAATTAGAAAGGAAGACTGGTACCAGGAACAGTAAACCAGAAACCACTGTTGCCACCACTAAAATCACAATATTGGTGAAGGGAGGTATTACACAGCCTCAATTACAGGCACTAACTTTCCTGTCTGTACAAGAGGCTCACACAGCAGAATTATTAACCCAATACATACTGGGTTTTAAAGAACATTAAAATTTTAAATATAAATTAAAAAGCAACATCTTACAGGTTTAAAAAATCAAAGAATCAGATAATTCTAAGTACTAGATATAATTAGTTAATTTTAACTAAAACATTGGAGTAAATATGAAGGGAAAAATTTACTAGTCAACCTCTAGGTAATAGCAGAATGATGACTATAAGCATTTAAAAAAGAATAAACAATGATAAGAAAATCTGATTACTTATTTGATAGAATTCTGGAAGATTAAGTCAATGAAATTGCTATATTATACTTCAAGTTTGGTTTTACAGATCATGAAATTATATTTGCAAATTGTATGCAAATTTACTGAGATTAATGTTGTCATGTTCTATAGACTTAGGGCACAGAAAATCCTCTTAATGCCATTGGTTAAAGAATGTACAAAGATATTCCAAGGTCATGGATTCTGTGTCTAGAAGAGCTGGATAGTTTTAGTCTCTTTTTATAGCTACATTTTTCACCCTTTTTCGGGTGCATATATTCTCTAAAAAGCTTGTGGTTGGTCACAAGAATGGATCAGAGAAGTTGGCACACCTACGGACAAAGGATTATGTGGTATCGTCATGATGTCATTCGTTCTTTTAATGAGTAATTTTCTGAGCACTCACTATATTGCTGAGGCACTGTGTGAAGTGTGTAGGTTATATCGGTGAACAAAACAATGAACTCCTTTCCCTGGTGGAGTTTATATTATGGGGGCTGGAGGCAAACAATAAACGTGATGAATATGCGCCCTGACCGGCCTGGCTCAGTTGGTTGAGCATCCTCCCACAAAGTGAAAGGTCGCTGGTTTGATTTCTGGTCAGGGCACATGCCTGGGTTGCAGGCCTGGGCCAAAGTCTGGGCACATGCAAGAGGCAACCAACTGACGTTTCTCTCACACATTGATATTTCTCTTCCTCTCTTTCTCCCTCTCTTCCTCTCTCTCTCTAAATACATGACATCTTTAAAAAATAAACATGATAAATATGAAAATTATATGCTAAAAGGTGATACATGCTGCAGAAAAAAGAAAAATCAGAGCAGAATAAGTGTTATTGGGTGTGTGGAGGAGGAGTGCAATGTGAAGTAGAGGGGCTGGGGTAGGTCTCATTGGGAAAATGACATCTGAACCCAGACTTGAGTGCCATGAGTGAGTTAGCCCCATCTGGGAGGAAAGGATTCCAGGCCGGGAATAACACAGAGGTCCTCAGGAGGGAATGTGGGTCTGGAGAACTCAGTAGTAGATGGGGTCAGTAAGTTAACAGTGACCAATCATGCACAGTTTTTTCGGCCATTGTAAGCACTTTAACTTTTACTCTGAGTGACAGGGGGAGACACTGGATCTATTTGAAAAGAGCATAGAAATGATCTGACATTATTTGAAAGGATCATTTGGGCAACTGTTGAAAATAGACTCTAAGTGGACAAGGACAGAAGCAGCATGACCTTTTAGGAGACAGACTCGTATTACCATATAGGGTCAGCCTAAAGACGATCATTATTTTAGGTATCGCAGCTTTGAATTTTATAGCTTAAATTCCATGAATACAAATATTTTAATTTCAATATATATTTAAAATAAAATTATTTCCAAGGGTCATTTATTGAAACAAGATTTGATCCTCAAATTTTCGAGACCATCAATCAGAAACATACTTTAATTAGGGTCGTGATTGATGTGGGAAGTATTTAACAGCTCTCTGTATGCTTTCACTGGCAAAAAGTCATTTAAACCAGAAGGGATCTGTGCGGTTGGAGAGCTGATTATCATCATCTCATCTTAGGTAGTGATAGTTTTATCCAACTGGTTAGTGGCAGAAACAGGATGGAAATCCTGGCATTTTTATTCCAAGGCCTAAGCTCTTTCCATTCTATCACATTGCCCCAGACAAGTCTTGGAACTTGTTATAATAGGACAAGACCTACATTAAAATTACTGTTAACGATGTACAAATGAAGGAAATTTTCAGAAGTATTAAATTGGAGGGGAAGGGGTAGAGCACAGGCAATTAATGAGAAAGAAATAATAAAAATCAATTATGATAACTTTGATACTTTATTTTCTGACCTCTTACTTTTATCTAAAAGTCACTTACTCAAATGCTGCTAGAAATTGTAGCTCACTCGAGGTCAAAACTTACAGTGGTGTGGCTAGAAGCCAAAGCTAACTTTCTGTCAAAATTAACTTTAAAAGAGGCTAGGCTGAAGGTGACTTTTAGGTCAAATATAAAGGTATTTCAAAAACCTCGGGTCAAACACATTCCTTAAAAAAATTAAATGATGTGAGATTTGTCAAAAATTAATAAGATCTGTGAAACTCCACTTCAGGACTTAAACTACCGTAGCTCATGATGCTTGCCAGCCTTTTAAGCTTTAACACTCTTTTTTTCGGTTCAGGTTGAAAACAGTATAACTGTTATTTGAAATTTCACTCCCAGTGATTACCCTTGTCCTACTCTATTTGCAGCTAAAAACTTCTGAGCAACTTCTTTTAAAACCTGCTGAATATGGGATAATTATTTTTTTTTAAGATTTTATTTATTTATTTTAGACAAAGGGGAAGGGAGAGAGAAAGAGAGGGAGAGAAAACAATGTGTGGTTGCCTTTCATGCTCCCCCTACCAGGTCAGGGAACCTGACCTGGCCCTCTACTGAGGCATGTGCCCTGACTGGGATTTGAACCAGCGACTCTTTAGTTCTGAGGCCAGCACTCAATCCACTGAGCCATACCAGCCAGGGCAGGATATTTCATAACATGATTTCAAATGTTCTAACAAGATTGACCTTGTGTAAGAGTTTGAATTTTGCCCTACATCTTGGAGACTCTACCACAATTGTACAACAATGAGCAGTCTGAGAAGCCACACTTTCTGTGTCGATCGGGAGGCCCACTTGGTCAGGCCCAGCTGTGATTTCAGAGACTTGATTGTTTCTTCATGTTTCCTTTGCTTGAGAAGGAATAGAACTTAGGGAAGTTGGGCTGATAAAAAGGCACAATCTCTCCATGAATAAAGTGGGTTAATCAACCTCACTTGAGTATAAAATAGTTTTTAATGAACTCTTTCAATGCATCAAGCACTGGGTTGAATACTTTCATGTTTATTATTTTGTTGATTTCCTCTCAGTCCTGTGAAGTGAATGTAAATGTTATTTATATTTTATTGATATATAAATTGAGTCTCAGAGAATTTGCATCACTTCTTTAAGAAAGAAGATTCCAAGCAAAGATTGACTACAAATCTCACAGAATATTTTATTCCTGCCATAATGACTTTCACAATTAATCCAACCCCCTTGTTTACTCATCTCCTCTGAGCCTCACTGCTCCCATACCCTCACACTGCATACAGGTGTGAATGCCTTTGGGAGTCTGGGATGCCAAGTCCACACATATTGTGGCTACAGATTAAATTCGCTCACTCACTGGGATTGGATTGAGGACAGCCCAGTCAATATAAATTGTGATGGAAGCTGAAGTTAATGAACTGACATGTGTGTACTTCCTAGAGCCAAATATTATTTAATGACATCTACCCCATAGAAGTGTTCTTTGTCCAAAATTGAAGATTCTACTAGCTATCAAGAGTGGTGACATAATTAAAAGTCAGAATCCAAGTTTGGAGAACCTCTTTTTTCAGTTTCTAGTGTGGCTAAATATGATTACTAAAATGCAATAATATTAAAACAGGAATAGAGCCCTAAGAGAAAGTGAAATGGTTATGATATATTCATCTAAGTGAAATATTGATGATTTCTGAACAGAATGCTGACAGACTATAGGCAAAATCTTATTAGGAAATTAATGTCAGATATATTACCCAGACATGATCTCTCCATATTGATTTAAATTGCATCACTGAAAAAAAAAAAGACCTCCTTCGAAATCTCAGTGTCCTTTCAGCTATGCTGACCAGATTAGAGCAATACCTGACAGTCCACTGCGTCTTCCTTTCCAACGTCCTCAAGAATGTATCTTGGACCATATTTGTCTTTCCTTCCCTAAGTCCAAGAGTTTGTTCCCTCATTATGCTTTCTTCAAATTAAAAAGAAAAAGACACTTTACTCCCACTGATAAGAATCATACCCCAAAGCATCACACCCAGTGTTTTGTAAATACGCTATCACTTCTTGAGAGAGGTCACTGCCATGTGCCTAGCTGTCAGCACAACTAGTTTGTAGAAGGTGCACAAAATGCAGTTATGAGGAATATTGTAACGCGAAACCTTCTCAATTATGTTTTCCCCTACCTGTTTAATATTTGAGGTAAATTTTTTGAAGAAAAGAAATTACATTTGCCTACAAATTGTCAAATGGAAACAACCTTTCCTAGGTATGTATGTTAAAATTTGAAAGTATAATGAAAAAAAATTTGAGATGAGACCAAATCTTATTCCTCTGTCTCTCCCTCTCAATTTTCTTCCTTTATCTCTCTCACCTTTGTTCTTCTGTTTATTAACCTCCTACTGGAAAAGGGCGATAACCTGGATAGTTACAGCAGGATACGCTGGCATGGTCTCTCAGTGTCATGTGTGAAGAAGGCATGCGCACTGGTAGACACTTAGGTGGTGCACACGCAGATACCTAAGCGATGCTCTGAAGGAGTGGGGTCTGTTTCCTGAGAGATATGCGCTGCTCATGACTCGAAATAGAGGCACTTTAACAAAATACAAGTTAGTGTTAGTCATTGTTATTTTTACTCATCCTTTGCATGACAAAGGGTGAAGTCCTTTGTTATTTGATTAATCAAATGTTTTGGGAGTCAGTTTCCTTATAGGTAAAATATTGGGTTAGACAGGTGATGTTTAAAGTTCTAAAACACTGTGACAATAAAACGTTCTGTGAAAAATCAGGTTTGGTGTCTGTACAGGCTTTTTTTTTTTCACGTTATGAATTCTTTCAACTCACCTAAGAATTACCTTTACCCCCAAATCTGATGGTTTTCAACTCCTGTTTCCTTGGGAATGACAAGGCATGGAATCTCTCAGCTTTAGGTCTTCCAAACTTTCAAAGAAGATGTAGAAAGTGCCCGATTCTTGGTGGATATTTAATAATGGTATTGATTGATAATAATTAGCCTGCACTCTACTATTCGAGAACTTGTGCCGCATTTTCTTTCATTGAAGAGCATGGGAATTTGGCGTAAAGGATGGGACAGCGTGATCTGACTTTAGGTCTGGGCTGGTTTCGGGCCATCTTGCACTTGCCCGCTGCAAAGCAGAATAAGGAAACAGGCTTAAGACAGACAAAGAGAAGGCTACCTCAAGAAAGGTTTTAAGAGACATAGTTTTGTTGGTTTTCCTTCTGTACTATATGCTTGCAAACTCCTTTCAACCTCTAAGCAAATAGCACATAGCATGGATGACAAAACCTAACCTTGCCTGTTACAACGAAGACTCAAGATATTTTGCCAAGGTTTCAGATTTACCATACCCAAAAAGACATTTTATGAAGCATTTTTCTCTTAATTGTCAAGCACATGTAATGTATCCACCAAGTTATATTTATTTATTTTTGTTCACTTAGACTAATTTATATAAATTTGCTTAGCAGGACCCCTTTAAAATCTAAGAAGACTTGTGAGTTCATATTCCCAATATAAATGAAATATTTTCACTTAGAAACTGAAACAAAATATTTTCCCAAGAAATTAATTCTACATTTGGAAGGTTCCACTGAAAACATATGATGGTTTTAATAGTTCAAGTCAATGACGAGTGATTGTTCTGATGTTAGCGTACAGCTTACATTCATTAGGTGTATGACTGAATTTCCTGTTTAAGTTTAGGTTAATGAAATAAATACTTTAGTATAGCTCTCTCTCTCTCTGTTTTCTAATCCTAATATTTTATGAATGAACAGGGCAACAATCCAAATTCTGGGTTCTCACACAGGGTCAGAGGGCTGGAATTACTTAGCAGACTGTCCGCCCCACTCTGAGAACAACAAAGGAAGTTGTCTGAAATCTTTGGGTAATAACAGAAATTTGATGAAGAACTTTTGTAGGAGGAATGCAGTGTTTTCTCTGGGGATGACATAGCTCACTGTAAAACCCAAGAGGAGGCTACAAAATGATCCCTTTTGGAGACTTGAGAATTAGTGGCCTCACTAAGCCACCAGGGCAAAATGAAACGGCACCTCTGCAGTTCCCAGCAGCTCAGAAAAGTCCCCTCTGACATTCCATTTTACCTTGGCAAACAACTGCGATGAAAAATAGCCTGGACACATGATAAGATATGCCCTTATGCATGATATTTTGTATCAGATATATCAGTCACATTGCACAGGACTTAGATCAACTTAAAAAAATAAAGCCCAATAGAATGATTACAGCCGCTGCCTAGAATGACAAGTATTATCAACAAAAATTAATCAGGCGCATCTTTTAGTGAACTCAATTAATAATGTGCAACAACAGGGTCTCTTTTCTTAAGATGAAAATTAATTAGTGGAGGGAAGGTCACTTGGAGATGCTGACATCACTCATCAGAATGCTCTGGCAGCTCTAATTATTTGTCTTCCAGGCTTGGGTGATCAGAAATTATTGCAATACCTGAGCAACATTTTGAAAAAGCTTTGTGCACGGCTCTTTTAATTAGACCTGGTATTTGATTAATGCAGTGGAAGCGTTTAGCTCAGCCTCTTATCATTGAGTGACTTAGAAGTTTTAGGGAATTATACTGTGTGAGACAGGGTCACTGAAGAGGTTTTGAATCCATATATTTTTATTATTAAAAGAGTTATAATGTTAAATTAGATTTATCTTTCTCTTACAAGCACTTCGTTCATTGTCAAGCGGGAGAATGTGTGAGGTAGGGTTTTATTAATTCATATTTTAAGCAATTTTTTTTTTTGCCTTTCAACTAAAATAACCATGCTTGGAGTTTTAGAATTGCACAATTTAATTTGAAAATCTTTAAGGACTTAGTGTAGGACAACATCTCAAAAGATGACTATAATTATTATGTCAAAATTCAACATTAAGCAAATTCAATTAGCTCTTTTTATATACAGACACTG
>PVKM010047117.1:0-11515 GCA_004027735.1 Carollia perspicillata
TTTTTTTTGTCTTTCTCTTCCATGTTTCACAGCAGCAGGAGGATTCTGGGTTCCCTCTTTGTGTCTGAACAATCCCAGGCACCACATAGCATCTATGTCATGCAAAAGAGAAGGCCGCCTTCTTGTGGATTTATTTCAGGAGCAAACAGGCTTCTTTCTCAGAACATGCCAGTGAATGCTACCTTGCATCTCCTTCAGGGTTTCTGAGCCTCTCCACAAGGCACAGGGCTGGGATCATTCATGCTCTCCCCAGAGTCAGGGGTGGAAATGGCTTCCCTATAGTGCTGGGCTTCTTGCACAAGGCATGTTGTGTGGATGCAAACTGGGCCCCCTTAGGAAACAGCGAAAGAGGATGGCAGGTGGGGACAAACAACCATGTCCCCACATCACAAAAAGTTAACCTGAAGACAAGGCCAATCCCTCCTAGACTGGCGTCTGTCCTACAGAGACATTCTGGAACCATAGCTGAGCAAAGACGGTGATCCACATGACCTGTGCCACTGTGCCTTGACTTACCTTCTGAGCACAGGCAACTTGGAAGCAAAACTCCTATTTTGGGGGTTTCATATGGAAACTACCTGGGCCTGAGATTGTACCTCCAGGGGAAGGCAATTACTTAGGGAAGATTCAAGGATGGCAAATGGCAACAATTCCTCCCTGTGTTTGCTTTGAGCCCATTGGGATCTGCATTGTGCATATACATGCACATATATAAAACTCCAAAGTAAACCTATTCCTGTGTTGAGGATTAAAAAAAAAAGCCTGTCATACGCCAGAAACTGGCTGGAGCCTGGCGCTTGGCATTGCAGATGGAGTTAGCAGTTCGTAGGCTTTGAAGTGAAAGTTTTTCCCTCCTGTTTTACTAGCAATGAAAAGAATTTTACGGAAAAAGCACCAAAGTCGGTGAGAAGTGTTTTTCCACAGTGAACGATGTAATGTCTTTGGTATAATCCTCTGTTTAGAGAGCTAGATGCCTTAAAGCAGTCACTGGCACCGAGGCTGCGTCTTACATAACCACCATGCATGAGAAGTACAGTCGTGCACAGCTAATATTTTACAGTTGTGAATATTTTAAATATACCATCTTCCCCTATAATACCCAGCACTGGCTTACACATTGTCATAGAGTAATATTTTAGGTGTTTTAGAGCAGTAGTTCTTAAATTTTAAGGGAAGCATAGCCCGGAGATTTATTAACATTTGAAGGCTGGGGCCCCACACCCAGAGACTCTGGTTCATTGTGTGTGTGTGTGTGTGTGTGTGTGTGTGTGTGTGTGTGTGTGTTCCAAGTATGCATTTTGGGTTGTTGCTGTGGGAGGGCACTTGTCATTTTCACAAGCAACCCAGATGATTCAGACGCAGGTGATTGATGGACCTTAAAGAGAAACAGCACATCTAGAATCTATAAAATATTGAAGTTCTATGGCCAAAAGAATTGAGAGTTTAAATCACAACATTTCCATTTATAAAAATTAAAAAGTCATTGGTCATTCCAGGGAAAACAAGCCTGCATTTCCCACAGGTTATCTTATTATGTCTTCACCACACTCCTCTGAGGTAATGGGGGTGGGTGATATTATTTTGACTTTGCTGATAAGGAGCTTAGTGCAGGTTAAATGATTTGCCAAAGGCGACAAAGCCAGTTGGAGCAGGCTGCCTGGCCTTTAAACAGGGGTCAGACAGGATGGCACCTCCTTCGACACTCCTAACATGAAAAGCTCTGAGAAGGAACATGCAGCAACTATAAGCATATTTCCTGATCCAGCTGTAGGTCAAGTTCTCCTCATCTCTGTAATTTAAAGCTCTAGTTCAGCAGAGGACTTCGGGCTAAAGGAAGTTGGTTGTTCGCCTGTAAGCTCTGTCTTTGAGGACCCGTCACAGAAAAGCTCATTACCCACTATCACAGGGAAACACCACCATGCACATTCCTCAGCTGAGGACTTTGTTGTTATCTGCGGGATAGATATAACCTGAGTTTTTAGTTCACTTCAGACTCAACTTGGGCCTAGAAAAATGGAAAAATGGTGCATCCCTTAAAAATCCCACAAATGTTGCACATTCTCAGGAGAGGAAGTATACAGATGACTTTTTTAATTTCAGAAACTTTCCCCGGGACTTCCTGGCTCGTTGTCTGCTTGGGCTTAGGGCACCATACCATGAAGTGCCTTAGGGAAGAAAGAGACTCTTTGACAGTGGAAAATCACTCTCATTCTACAGCCTTCCTTTCCTTTCCCCTCAAGGGAAAACCTGCCTTCCCTCTCGTGAGAAAAACTCCAAATATAATAAACAAGACAAAGAAATATTTAATCGAATTAGTTTAGGAAACCCTAGCAGAAACAATGCATCCTTTCAACAGTTCACGTCGTTATGAATAGACACTGTTCCGTGTGTGGCGTCTGTCTCCGGCTCCTGGGCGAGAAACGCCGTTTGCCATCAGACACCAGTTTCACTCTGGAGCTCAAAGGAACCATGCTCACTTGCCAAAAATCTGCTGCTTCATAAGCTATAGAAAATGGTTTATAAAAATAACTACAATCTGACGACAATGATGATGATGATAAAGCAGTCTTTGCCCAGAGTACCCCTCCCTCCTAAGCCCTCACCTACGTCAGCTTGCCTACTATAACAAACTACCACAGACGGGGTGACGCATCAGTACGTGCATTTATTTCTCACAGTACTGGAGGCTGGAAGCCCAACATTAGGGTCTGGTGAGGGCCCTCTTTCAGGCTGCAGATGTCTAGCTTCTTCTGGTTTCTTTGCATGGCAGAAAACAAGTGAGGGAGCTCCCTGACCTCTTCTTGTCCTAATTACCCCATTCATGGCCTAATTACCTCCCAAAGGCCCTACCTCTAAATACCATCACCTTGTGGGTAGGACCTCAACATATGAATTTGAAGGGTATGCACACATTCAGTTCATAACATCAACCTAGAACAAAAGGGATGGGTGTAGCTCGGGCATCTTTTCAACAGCCTCCCAAAGAAGCCAGTTCCTGTTAGCGACTGTATCTGGGCCCAGTTCCCATCTTCCTTCAGAGGCAGCAGGAAACTAGACTTCAGGCAAGTTTCCTGCTGCCTCCACTCAGGTGATTTTTTTAGAGTGTTAAAAAGTGTTGGGGTTTTTTTTAAATACTTCTCTACCACTTCTCAAAGAGTGAACAAACCGCTGGCTGATGGAGACCAAATAAAGAATATCAAAGTTGGCTTTGAGGTTATTTTCCAACAGGCCTTCCCCACGCAGAGCTCTTCCCGGAGAAGGGCTGCAGATGACAAATGGTTCTTTAAACACAGACAGTGGAAATTCAGGGACACAAAGAATACATTAATTGTCTCATTCACTGTCCAGCGAAAGCCTCAGTCTCAGCCGGCCATGTTCAATTTCAAAGCATCACCTGCCTCACAGAAACATACCAACCAACAAAAAGTTAAAACGACATGGTTTATGTAAAAATGCAAAGTTTTTTATACTAAAGTGATCTGTGGTTTAATATTACAATTTTGTTGCTTTTAGATGGCAGGAATAGCTCATTAAATTTATTCAAAAAGTCCCCAACTGTGGAAATTGCACCATTAAGCTGAACCTCTGAACCACACAGGCCAGCATATGACTTGGCTGGTGAAAACGGGCATGTCAGTGGCAGCACAGACAAAGTGGCCCCCGCACTTTGAATGTCAACCTCTTGCTGAGAGTGAGAGTCAGCAACCAGCCTACGAGTGTCTCTCTGTTGAGGGGCCAGGGAGCGGCTTTCAGAGGAACTGGCTTCGTTGGCCTGTCGGTCACATGCCAGCTAAGCCCATCCTGCCAGCTGTCACTTTCCTCTAACTTAGCGAACTGTCCACAGCAATAGCTGCAGTCCCTTTCATTGTCCTGCACAATGACATTCCTGAACGAAATACTCATCAGACCTTACCCACCCGTAACCAGAAGGAAGGCAACCCAAGGCCGACATCTAGACACCTTGCCAAGTGATCACCATCGTTGTGAATACTTTTCTTGACTTGCTTTTCGGAGACAAACCACATTGCTTGAAAATGTAACCAATTTCTTTAAATGTACAAAGTCTCTTTGCTAGTGAATGCTCATTTTGCTGCAGAACAATCTCCTGGATCCGTTCAATGCTCTGTAATTTCCTCTGTCACGTGGCTTTGGAAAAGGACTGAGAAGTGTGTATGTGTTTGTCCTGGTTCCTTACAGAAAGTAAAGATGCTTGACATAGCAGCCCGCTCCAGTGGGCCATGTCCATCCTGCTCAGCACTCACACCCTGAGGAGGCCCCGGCACCCTGGGGTACATCACCTGCTTGATTTACCAAGTGAAAGAGGCAAGCAGTGCCACCTCTGGGTTACCTCACATGAAACGGCTGCTGGACATGTACCTGGACTGGGGTAGACCCAGGAGTTTGGGCTCATTTCTGCGGAGTAAGTAAGGCAAAGATGATAGCAGCCAGGTGTGCCTTGCACAGGCCTGCCCCCGAAATATGTATTCCTGGGTTGGGAACACCAGTGGACACAGAGGAAGCCCTGACCCGCAGTTCTTTTCTGCCCATCTTGGTCCTGTCCCACAGCACAGCGTCCACATGCACATGTTGGACTATACCAGGGCGAGCATCCAATGGACCCAACATACATCCTTGCAAATAGCAGCCCCTTGGGCCCAGGGGTGTTCACACTGCCATAGATCCGGGGACAGAAGCAGGAAGGCTTAAGAAGTGGGATTTTGGCTGTTTGGGAAGGCAACTCAGGACCTAAGGGACTCAGGAAATGGACTAGAAGTGGGGGTGCTGGCTCTGTTACCGGAGTGCCTGGCCCTGTGGAGCTTCATTTGTAAACTGAGGAGGTTTAGAACCCGGGGCTCTCAAGCTTCTCGCAGACCCTGATACTCTGGGCCTCTAAGATTCAGTCTGTCATTTCACCATCAATGGCTTAATCTTAAACATTAGACAATGAAAATATAAAGAAAAGGAAACATGAACAAAATTCAAAGAAGTATAAAAGTCTCCAATCTCAGCCTCTCTAGTTTACGAGATGACTAATGAGATATTTCGTCTAATTTATGACCTGGCTAATAGTTATGAAATTTGTCTTTCACAGGCGACTATCGACCAATCAGAGTATAAATATGCATTTAACATCAAAACTACAATCAACATAGTTATTGGATTATGAGGGACTCAAAACACCTCCACTTTTCCAAGAGCCATGAAATGTACACATCAGAACTGTGTGTATTTAACACACACTTCACTACAGAAATGTGGACATGCTGGGCAGATCAGAGGACTTACGTGGACAATTTTCACCATAGTGAAAATTTGAAATGCCATTTCTGTGGACTGGACAACCTCTTCCAGGTGCTTGACTTGTTTTGTTTACCTCCTGATACACTGTCATGGCAGCAGGCAATACCAACCTCTCCTGAAGCTCATCGTCGTCATGACACAGAGAAAGACCAGACACAGCAAAGCATCATTGTCACGAGCCACGGAAAGTCCATTCACAGTTAGTAGCACTGACCTGCCCTTTCATATCTGGAGCAATAGGAATGGTGGGCCAGATGGTCGAGTAGACACCAAAAAACAGCAGCCAGATCAGCATGCTTCCCCAGACAGCCAGGTGACTGAACTGCAGAAGAGAACACACACTCAGGCAGGGTGGATGCTGGCCCGCGGGCCCCCCGGCTCCACCTGCTGCACAGTCCCTGGGGCCCAGTGAGCTCTACTGATGGAAGGATTCTGATAACTCTCCAGCCATCGGAGAATTTGAGCTCCCTGATTTCCTTGCCTCCAAATGTTTGACAATGAGTTCAGGTGATGTGATGAGTGGCCCCGAACTACCAAGGTGAAGACGAAGGTGCTTTGGCCACCACCGCTGACCTTCCTCTAGATCCATATCATGGTGTTAGCAGGCCCGTCTCATTCCTCACCAGTTGTTGCAACCATGAAACAATGATATAATCCCCAAACACTGGAAATAGGCAAACTGTGTAAAACCGGGGTCCAATTAAGTAAGTGATGGAACAGTGGTAAGATTTAATACTTCGTAATCATGAAAAACGACTTTGTGGAAGTATAGTTTAAGGGACAGAAAAAGTTCATGATGTATTTTTAAGTGAAAAAAAGTGAAAAAGTTCTATGCTCTGTAATGCATTGTCTTTTTTAAAAATACACGGAACAAAGCCTGGAAGGTCATATAGCAAAGGAGCAACAGTCGCTTTCTCTTGGTGCTAAAATTATGGAAATTGAAAATTCTTTTTTTGTCCTGTATTTTGCATATACTTTTTTACAAAGTGCACGCACATTTGAAATGAGGCGACTGTTAATAACTTAGAGCTGTATTAAGCGCCAAGCAAATGAATCTTCAGGAAAATTTGGGTTGCAAATTTGCCCTGATAAAAATCAAACCATGATTTTTACATGCAAAATTTAAAATAAGATAGCTGGATATTGCTTATTGTTTTTCCAAGGCTTAAAAAAGTATCACATCAGGAAAAATACCTACAGTGAAGAGAGAAATGATTCTAGAGAAAACTTACTTTAGTCCAAGCTGTAGTCTCCAAACCAGCTTTCAGACAAACAGTGACAACAACGTACTGTGAAAAGAAAGAGGCATGAGGAAACCCCATTATGGCTCAGTGAGTTGTTTTCACTTTGCGGGAGACGTCCCAAGAGTCCCCTCCAGAGGCAGCTCCTCCCGGGCAGCTGTACTTGGAAAGTGCCATCTAGGTAGCTAATTCTCTAGGGGCTAGTTTAGGAAATACAGTCAGGTTTGCTTCAAGAAAAGCCCTCATTTTAGTGAGTTTCCTCACGATAGTTCCTTTTGCTCTTTACTTAACTTGGAAGAATTGGGAGAAATCACCTTCTTTAGTGTTCTCCCACACCCCCTCCCCTACCAGATAGATATATAATGGTCATTTGAAGAATGAGGAAATCTGTTAATCAATTGTCTAGAAATCCTGACTCTGCCTAATCTTCACCAAAAATGAGGCGAATATTTCACAACCATTCTGAACTTTAAGGAGTCTAGAATATATAGTTTAAAGATCTGAAATAAAGGGTCCTGAGAGGCAGACTCCACACTTGTGCTATTTAAGAATGGCTCAGTGCACAGAGAAATAAACTTACTGTGTAAACAATGTTTCCAACAAATAAATAGTCTGTGGCGTGACCGTTGGCCAACACGGTATCTGAAAAACAAAGAAATCACCACTAACCCCCGGAGCACGGCACTCTACTTCATTCAGAATGCAAAAGCAAAACTCTAGAAACATTTATCAAAGTGTAAAAAAACTTCAAAAATTATGTCTGTGATTCTGAATTATTTTTATCATGTATTTTCTTCACATGAAGCAAACGAAATCAGGTTCCAACAAACCAAACAACCACACAATCGATCTGCACTGAAATTTAGAGCTTTATTAAAGTTAAAATCTCCCTTTTTGGGTTAAAAATAGGAATAGAATAAGGAGATGTTAATCTGTCCTTATTAATGGCAGTATTAGATCTTTTCCAAGGGTTCATTTTCTAGTCATCTTTAATTTCTGCTAAATTGGAATTATAGGCCAATAAAAGAAAATAACTGCATGAATACAAAATCATTTCATAACTGGAGAGCTCAGAGAATTTTGCAGGATACTGTCTTCGTGTTCCCATGTGCAGCTACATGACCTTCTGGAGTCTGTAAATGGAGGGAATGTAAACAATACGATGAGAGATGTCTAGGAAACACAACTAGGATGTTGAGGCTTTAATTTTCATATCTTTTCCAATTGTTGCTTTTCACTGTATTTACATACAGTACAATGCATATAATACTCACGAAGGCAGAATTCTAACATGCAGAATTGTCTAATTCATGTCAGCCAACCTGCTGTGAAAATACTGGGTTTTATCCGGAGGGGTCAAAACGTATTTTCAGATCAGGAATGGTTTCTTTGGATGACATTGCCAGTCTCCTTGTGTTCTCTTTTATGCTCAAATTCAGACCTGTGGCCTACAGGCCAAGTATATAGGGAGTTTTGTGTTCAAAGTTCCAACACAGTAGTTGCTATACACACACACATAACTGGGCTCACGGATTTACCCATCTGTGTGTTGAAGAGTCCTACTAATGAGTCAAAATCTGCTAGCTTTTTAAAACACCGTAACAATCAAGTTTCATCATAGGCAGAATCTGGTAACCCTGGAACCCTGTATCTAGCATGCCCTTCCTCCTGATTCTAGGCAGGTCAATTGATCGCAACATGGTGTCGTGACTGTGGCACAGACTTTAGGTTTTAGCACTAAACTGAGGGACTGTGGGGAACATAAGGGCTCTCCTAGGAGGAGACAGTGCGGGGTGGGGAGAGAGAAAGAGAGAGAGGGAGGTGTGGCCACTGACTTAAAGAAGAATGATCTCAAAGCTTAGGGAGAGGAGGTGGTGAAGTCAGAAAGGAAGGGAAGAGTTCAAAAAGTGAGGGAGAAGCTAAATTAACCTCAAAAAGGTAACAAGTCACTGTATTAGCTCACAGTTATTCAAAACTGTGGGAGTTCACTTTGCAGTAACAGGCTCTAAGATTGTTTTACTAACAAATACGACATTTTTAAAGGCATTCCTTAATAAAGAAATACTTGAGATTAGACTGGAGATGGTTTATTTGATTCTAACATAGATTATAGCCTTGAAATGGGTAACGTTATTCTTTCTTTATATAACAAATATGTATTTGAAGTCTACTTTCTGTCATGTACTGTTATGGGAACTGAGGAGACAAGGTCCATCTCTTCATGTAACTCACATTATAGGGAGGGAGTCAGAACAGAAACACACGTAGATGTACAATAAGCTGGCAGGTGTAGTAAGTACTATAAAGAAATATGCCCTGACTGGTGTAGCTCAGTAGATTGAGTGCGGTCTGCAAACCAAAGGGTCTCCAGTTCCATTCCCAGTCAGGGCACATGCCTGGGTTGTGGGCCAGGTCCCCAGCAGGGGGCATGTGAGAGGCAACCACAGGATGATGTTTCTCTCCCTCCCTTCTCTTCTATCTAAAAATCAATCAATCAATCAATAAAATCTTTTAAAAAAAGAAATACAAGGTAGCCTAATGGAACAGAGAGCCACAGAGGCTGCTCTTTTAGATGGGGAATTCGGGAAAAATCTTTTTGAGAAGGTAACATTGGAGCAGATCTGAAGAGTATGAAGGGGTAAATTAAAGGAATATCTAAGGGGAGAACATTCCAGGCAGAGAGAAATTGCCAACATCCTGAATATAAAACATGGATGACCGCAAAGACCATCACAAAGAGCAGTTTGGCTGGTGACACTAGGAAATGCTCAGGCAGAAGGGGCAAAATAACAGAGGCCACAGCAGGCAAGGAGTTGGGTTTTCACTGGCAACTGCGACAGGAAACTGCTGGAGGATTCTGAGCAGAGGGTGACGTGGCATGAGTGATGCTCCTCAAGGAACAGTCCAGCTTTCCTGGGAGAACAAGCCTTGCCCTATCAAAACTAGAGAAACGATAAATGCAGCATCAATGTGGAAATGACTGCAGCAATCCGTCCAGGAGGGTGTGAAACTGGTAGTGTGTAGAGCTGCGCCTGATATGGTAGCCCCTGGCTGCTGTAGTTGTTTACATTTAAAGTAATTAAAATGAAATAAAATAAAAAACTTAGTTCTGCCAGGGGTGGGGGAGGAGGGGGAGGGGAAACGAGTTATTGCTTGATGTTCACGAAGTTTCAGTTCAGGGTGACAAAAAAAGTCTGGAATAGATAATGGTGACAGAGGCACAGAATTCTGAATGTAATTAATGCCTCTGAAGTGTCCTCCTCAAATGGGTCATAGAACTAAAAGTACAAAACTCACTCTTGGAATAAAACATAGGAGTAATTATGGCCTTAGATTTGGCGATGGTTTCTTAGCTATGACACCAAAATGGCAGTGACTAAAGAAGAAAATTAATAGGACTGCATCAAAATTAGAAACATTTACACTTTAAAGGATACCACTAAGAAAGTGAAAAGACAACCAGCAGAGTGGAGAAAATATTTTCAAATATTTATCTGGTAAGGAACTTGTATCCAGAATGTGCATATCATGAACTCTTAAAACTCAGCAATAAAAAACACAAATAACTCAATTTTAAAATGGGCTAAGGATCTGAACAGACATTTTCCCAAAGATATACAAAATGGCTAATAAGTACACAAAGAGATGCTCAACATCATTAGCCATCAAGGAATTACAAAATGAAATCCACAGTGAGATAGCATTTAACACCCACTAGGGTAGCCATGATAAAAAAGATATAACAAGAGGTGGCAAAGATGTGGTGAAATTATAACCCTCATACACTGCTGGTGGGGAGCTAAAATGATGCAGCCACTTTGGAAATCGGTCAGCGGCTCTTCCAAAGTTTATGCATCATTACCACAAAACCCAGCAATTCCACTCGTAGAGAGGTAAAAGCACAGGAATGAAACAACAAAAACTTGCCCATGAGTGTTCACAGCAGCATTACTCACGATGGCCAAATGCCGTCAACTAGTAAATGGATAAGATGTGGTACATCCATACGATAGAATATGATGGAGCAGTAAGGAGAAATAAAGTGCTAATACATGCTACGATGTGAATGAACTTTGGAAATCTTATGCTAGGTAAAAGAAGTCAGTCATAAAAGGCCATATATTGTGTGATTTTACTTGTGTGAACTGTTCAGAATAGGCAAATCTGTATGACAAAGGAGATTACTGGATGTCAGAAGCATGGGGGTGTTGGGGGAAAGGAGGAGTAACTGCTAACAGGTATGGGTTTCTTTGGGGGGTGATGAAGGTGCTCGGACATTGATTAAGGTCACAGTTGCACAACTCCGAATATACTAAAACCATAGAGTGTACCCTTTAAAGTGGGAATTGTATGGTAGGTGAATTATACATCAATAAAGCTGTTATTTAAAAAATCAGTTCCTCAGTCACACTTATCACATTTCAAATGCCCAGTAGCCACATGGCTAATAACTGCTATGTTAGACAGCATAGTCGCAGGCATCTCCATCATCACAGAAAATCCTATTGGACACTGCAGGTCAGAGCGGCTACGGTGGAGGTAGAAAGAAGTGATAAAAATTCGCATGTATTTTGAAGGTAGATGATAGGCTTTTTTATGATTTGGAGGTGGGGTAAAAAAGAATATAAGGAACCCATCGATTTTAAGGTTTTTGGCCTGAGTAATTAGGTGAACAGTTTATTATTTACTTGAGCTGGGGAACACTCGTTCTGGTCTTATTAATACAGGAATACTAATTAAAATAGTAGCACATGACAAGCTGGTCCCAAGAGATCAACATTGTAAATTCACAATACGAGAAAAGATAACGACAAAGCGTGATACTATTAACACAAGGATAGTTAGAAAAGTGAGGTGGAGAGAAGGAGTTGGGTTAGTAGGAAAAACACCGGTAGTCAGAGTGGAAGACCTCATTCTATTTCTGCTCTCTCTTTTATTTACTTATTTATTTTTCTTTTCGTGTTCATCAGAGG
>PVKM010047118.1:0-11521 GCA_004027735.1 Carollia perspicillata
CCTGTAGAATTTGGGGGTATGATAGTCTGTTGTAACTCATTAAAGCTAAAACAGAATGCCTATTAACAAGACAACTTGCTGAAACCTATGTCTTCAGGGAGATATAGCATAAATTCACTTCTAAACCATGAGAATATGAACACTACTGTGGAACCACAAATGGGCAGAAGTCACTGCCCTCCTATATTATGGAAAGACAAAAACTCTTAGAAGGATGAGGATAATCTTCATGACTATGAGGGTTTAACTTAGAAAACATGAATGAGTTCTCTCTAATAGGATACAACCAAGCACAAGGTGAAGCTCACTTCGACAGTCTTATAAAAATCCTGGGAGAGCCTAATTCTGTCCCAGGAAGTCCAAGGACTGTGGCGTCCTCGGTCTAGTGTCTTGCTGTTCCTCTGGACCAGTGCCTTGTCTCCCACCACGTTTCCTACCTTAAAACTACAATCCTGCACGTTTAGACCAGAGAGAGCTCAAGAGCACTGTCTTACCCAAGTCTCCCACCAGTGTTTCCTCCAATGCTGACTCTGATGACCCCCAAATGTAGTGACTTTTCAATATCACACAGCTTTTTGATGTAGTGTTGTTATCAGACCTTATGGTAAACCCATGGGCCCCTTGATTGTAGGGTCTTTGTGTTATTCCTCTCTGGATTCCTAGAACTCATCACAACACCATACATGTTGAAGACAGTTATTTTAGCATGAACACAATCTATTAATGATAACATCTGCTTACTTAAAAACAGCTTTTATTTCTTTAACCAGTCATTCTTAGAATTTGTTCTGGGTCCAGTAGCATCAGCAACAGGTTGGAATTTCTTAGAAATGTCCATTTAGAGGCCCTCTTTTAAACCACTAGGGCTGCCATAACAAAATACCATAGCTGATTAGATTAAAGAACAGACTTTTATTTTCTCACAGTTCCAGAAGCTGGAAAGTCTGAGATCAAGGTGCCAGCTAATTCGGTTTTGGGGACGAGATCCCTTGCTGGCTGGAAGACAGCCATCTACTGGCTCTGTCCTTGGAAGGTGGAGAGAGAAAGTTCTGGTGTCTAGTTCCCTTATCATTAGGGCACTAGCCTTTTGGAATAGGGTCCCATCCTTAGGAACTCATCTTATCCTTGTCACTTCCTCACAGGCCCTACCACCAATTACAGTCATACTGGGGATTAGGATTTCAATATATGAATTTCAAGGGGACATAAACATTTAATTCCTAATAGGCCCCAACTCAAATTAAATGAACCAGAAGCTCTGGGTTTGATGAGTCCTCCAGCGATTATGATGCACGCTAAAATCTGAGAGCTGACCGCAAGGGAGTGGTGGTGTTCGATACTCGTTATCCATCAGAACGACCTAAGGAATTTCTAAGACATGCCAATACCTGGAACTCATCCCACAACAATAAATTTAAGATGTCTGTGGGTCGATCTTGGGTACTGATATTTTTAAAGCCCCAGGATAATTCTTATTTGTAGCCAAAGCAGCAAACCACCATTCTTATGCCAAACTCTGTGTGTGCATATGCATATATATTTACCTATAAAATATGATAATAATAAATATAACATATCTCTCATTTGAGGGGAGATATGTCTGTGTCTACATGTATATGCATATTTACATCTACATCTATACCTCTATCTATATCCCTCTACCCCTTAACAATTCAAACATTAAAGTCAGGCAGATTAGACATCAGATTTTATTCTTGTCCTTGCCTTTGCTTTTCCATGTCACTTTAGGTAGGTTAAGGGACTTCTGTGAAACTCTGTTTTTTTCTTGCATAGGTTGCTATGGAGTTTAAATAAGGTCACACACATAAATTGCCTTGCAGAATGCCTAGTATATAATAGACAGCAAATAATTTTAGTTTTCATCTCTCTTTTCCCTAAAAGTATTCATACGTGCATTTAGTAATATTGTAAGAGTTGTTTTATCTAGATGTATTTCAGTTAATTTGTGAAAGCACAATTGAAACACAGAATCAACATCCTTAATAGCATTTCTAATCCTCTTGTTTCATAAGCTTCTGTCCTAAGGACTGATTCCTTTATCTGGGTTATTTTACTGTTATTTCACCATTGTCTGAGGAACAGAGGGATAGTTAAGAATCGAAATAACATTGAACTCTACCTTGTTCATTTAATACTCTGTAGTGAGCATCCCCATTATCACCTCTTATTTATTAGCAAGGAATGGTAAAGAGCCTTGGATCTCGCCGCTTCCCAGAATACTGTATTTAAATAAGTACTGCACTTCAGAATAAAACACTTCTTCTTCCTTCTGTTTTGCCAACAACACCTTGACTTCCTCAGGAGCATTAGTGCTCTGAAAGAAATAATTTTCACTTATGTTGATGTGCAGCACAAGTTGTCCTAAATAATTTGTCATAAAGATCTTTTTGCAGAAGAAAATATGACACTAGGAAAGACTATTTCCCATTATAGAGGTAGAACGACCGGCAGTGCAGATGAGAAAGTGATTTATATAAATGAAAGAACATGCCTAGACCACAGAGAAAAACTCATCTGGGGTCATTATCGTGAGCTTGATTATGTCTGCTTGCTATTTCAGTAGAAATCAAAAGCCCATCTGACCTTGCCTAACTCTCAGCAATATTTTGAGTAAAAACCATGAAGAGCTATGTCAGGTACATTGAAAAAATAAAAGTACTGTCAACGCATTACAAATATTTCATTTTGATCGCTGTTGGATTTAAGAAGACGTTACAGTGGAAAGAAACTTAGATGGGAACATGGAGACAGTTATATTATTACAAATAAATAACGACCTAATAATAAAACTAAGTTGGTTTCTGGGTCTTGATGGATTTATCTATAAAGTGAGAAAACTTGACTGCATGACCTCAAATACCACTTTCAAGTTCGAATGTCCTGGGATGTGATAAAGACTCATCACAGGATTGCTCATTTCTATTATTCTGAGTTTGCTTTGGAAATTCTTAAATCACTGATCATCATTTTGATATTTAAAGATACACCAAAGCTCACCTTCATATATCATTTTCAAGTTATGAAAACACTCCAATGATAAGGTTATTTCATTTAAAATAAGCATGTGTTTGGATGTTCCTCAGGACGCTAAAAAGGAAATGAAAGTCATGGTCCAACAGCTTGAATTCATAGAGTTCTGCCTGAGGAAGGATTTACATACGCATCTTCTATGAAAGGATAGGAAGAGAAATCAACCCCCTGCTTCTCCACCCTTCCAGAAGGCCTAACAAAATGCCATCGTTTAATGTTTAATGAATTCCTATAAGTAGATGACAGAAGCCAAAATATAATTAGCAAGGTCAATATAGAGGAAGACCCAGAAGGGCTGGTAGAGAATGTGCCACCACTCAGGAGAAACCAAAAGATTCAAATCTGTTAAACCTTCCGGATGCTGTAGAATATTTCCCTTGAGATATTAGAGGCATTCGGGGTCACTCCTTAGCCAGTTTCTTTTTTTACTTCAAAATTAATGAAAGAAGGGAAAAGTGCATTTCTCTGATGCAAAAAAGAAAAAAATTAAAAGAAGGTAATAACGTCTGTGTGTTACAAATAGTTTATAGATTGCATGGAAATTTTTAGCAAGACAATATTTAACTCATCTTTCCAGTCTGTCTTATTGAAAGAATTGAATTATTCTTTCGATTGAACTGAGAAGAGAATTGGAAGAGAAAGTCAGGCTGCTCACAGAATTTCAATATCATCCTTAACAAATCTGTAACCCTCCTTCTGAGTTAGACACACAGAGTTCCATGAGGAATGTGCTAAGGCTTAAAAGATGGTTCATGTTGCAGGTCATATTCAGAAGAGGGAGCAGGGCACATGCAGAAGAGAAGGAGTGAAGGAGAGAAATGCGTGGAGGGAGGAACTGACTGGGGCACAGCAATGCAGAAACGAATTCCGTAGGCTTGGGCTAATGGAGCCAAACAAAGATAACTTGGAAAAGATGTGGAATATTGCTGGAAAATTAGCTAAACTACTTGAAATGCAATTAACAGTCATTTTGCCCTCCACGAGCAGTTTTATTTTATTTTCTAAAATGTCTTTTTCTGGAATAAGGTTAATATTTGTGGAAGCATTAGTACACTGAAACACAGCATTTGGGACTTCTCACTCATTATTAATGACTTATCTTCTCTCCCAACTTCTCACTTGTCTTCATAACAGGCTAATGTAAAGAATGACCCAGAAAGTTAAAAACGCACCAATCATTTCTGCACCCACAAAAATGAAATTAATGTTGTTCATAATGATTGAATGTTTAAATATTTATGATTTGTAATTTGATCTCTCACCACCTTCTGGATATACCTAGGATTTTTTTTCTCTCAAAAGAAATATAAAGGTATTATAAATACTCAACCTTATCGTGATTGTGGTAATAATTGCACATTTCTATTTGCCGAAAGTCATTGAAGTGGATGTTTAAGAAGTAGATTTAATCATGTGTGGTATTTTATCTCCATAAACATGACTTTTTAAATGCCCAGAACTTTTAAAATATGTATATAGTAATAAAAAGTTAAAGTCAGTCTAACATGTCAAGAATCAGCTTTAAATGAATGATAACATGTTCATGAAGCAAAATTCAAATGACACAAAAGGGTATATGGTGAAATCTGTCATAATTGTTTCTGGCACCTGCCCTGTTTCTTTGTAGAGGACAACTGCCCCTCTGGTTTTATGAATATGTTTTCAGAGAAAATATTTTTTATATACAACTACAGTATATAAATACTCCATGCATGTACACTTCTATGTGTTTTGCATACACACAATAGTAGCATGTTCTATACATTCTTTTTTTGTCATTAATATATTTTAGAGATGATTCTATGCCATTGCATATAAACCCAACTCATTCTTTTTCATAGATATTCCATTTTAACAATGTACTGTAAAAACATCTTTACCTATTCCCTTTTAGATTATAATTTATGTAATATTTGTTTAAATACGTTGTTAATCTCTTTGGTAACTATAGCAAAATCAATGTAATTACTACATATATACACACATCTGTACATCTGTAGTGTGTCTATATATGTAGAACAAAGTCCTAGGAATAAAACATTGGGTCAATGAGTATGTGCATTTTAATTTTAATTTTAATAGATATTGCAAAGTTTCCTTTGCATGTGTTATACTATTTTATCCTCCTGTCTGCAAGTTTTATCATCTGTTTATCTATTTTCTTGCCAATAACAAATGTCATCAAACTTTTGTTTTGCTAATTTGATAGATGAAAATGCAATAGTATGATAGTCATAATTTGTGTTTCTCTCAACATGAGTCAGAACAAGCATTTTTTCATGTTTTTTTAAAACTCTGACTTTCTGGGTGATAATTAAATGAAAGATTAGTTTATAGGAATTCATTAAGCTGTGCATTTATGCTTTAATCACTTATTGGTAATTAGTGTTTTCAAAAAATTACATTTCCCAGCCTCACTTTCATCGTGGCTCCTAGGTGAAGTTTAGATTCTGTCAGACCAGTGCACTTGCACGTGACTGCTTGAAAACGGAAATTAGAGGTCATATTTCCTTTATTTCTGCTGCTCCTGCTTTTTGGTGCTGCCAACTATGGTCATGCGGGCATTGGGATTTTCTATGACAGACTTAGGAATGGTCCCAGCAACCAGTTCTATGTTTCAGACGCAGGAAACAAAGTGCCCCTTTGGCTGAAACTTCTTGCAGATGCAATATGGCCCTGCAGAAATAGTGACATTTCCCTGGTCCCTTGATGAAATGTTTTACATTTTTGCCTACCAAACACTGACTTATAGAGCATTCCTGTAAATATGGATGATGTGAGTTACACCTGGACAGACTATCTCCAGGCATCTTGTGCTAGAGAAAGAAACAAGATACCAGGTTTTGAGGAAGTTTCCCAGGTTCTGATGACAGCCCCCTGAGGCTCAGAGTTGTGTATTATGAGTGTTATTGATTTTAGCTCTGTTTTTCAGCAGCCAACAGAAAGCATTTTTTCTCCTTTGCCTTGCCTCACAGACAGACTGCTTCCTACAAATATGGCGTGTCTCCGTGTTTCTCCATGTAGCACCTTCTCCCTGCTAGTCTATGTTAGACAGTGAAATCCAAATAAAGTTCATGGCCAGCTTACACCACCTATATCCATTGTTCCAAAGGTGGGGGCTGTTCATTTTGACTCGTGAGATAATAAGTCAATTACTCTGAGAGCTGGGAGAAACTAGTTGGGAACCACAGCTGCAGGCACCACTTCTAGCATCTCTTAAAGTCTTATTGACAGAGTTGCTCACTTTTTTCTGAGGACAAGGAGCAGCCGCGCCTAACCCTGCCATCTTCTTAACTCCCATTTACTGACTTGCAATAGCATAAAGTGTTGGGCTCATAAGCACATCAGAAAATATAAGTATATTTGTTCTATAAGAGTAGATTGGGTTCAAAGAGTGATTCCAGATATGTTTATTTTTAGTACCAGAATTTGTCAAATATGACTATCATGAAAATAAGAAGGGAATTAGGATTGCTTAGAACATATCTCTAGCCTTTCTGGGCTTATTTTGTCAAATTAAACCTATTTTTTTCTTTCCTCAAATGTTTCTTGGAGTCCAGTACACACAAAAATTCATAGTGATAAAAATCATTGGCTTATTGTCCCCATTTTATTCCTTTGTCCTTTTTCAAATCCATCATTGGATTCCAAACACCAATCTCTTGTATTTTCCAGACTATAAGATGTACCCTCCCCCCAATTTGGGAGGAATAATGATTGCTAATGCTGCTGTTGAGTTCTGTTTACATTTACGATGGTGAAATATTATATTATTTATGTTACTAAATATTTTACCACATTTTTTGCCTCGAAATTTTTTTCCTATTTTTCTCCTCTAAAACCTAGGTGCATCTTTTGGCCCCAAAATATGGTATGCCTAAGCTTTGTTCCAGAATGCATGGATACGAATCTCCAGGAATGTGGCCCCAACACAGTATTTTAGTAAGTTACTCAGTCAATTCTAATACCCAGCCAATTCTGAGACCCGCTGCCTTAGATTATGGAATCTGAAGCCACCAAAAAGTCAATTCAAAGTCCACCTTAAAAGTATCTCAAGCTAATTTCATTTTTACACCAGCAATAAGGCATAACAGCCCAATGTGAAGGCCAATAACATAGTGTGTCTCACATTCTCTGCAGATGAATACAATTAGTAAACTCACATTGAGGTTAATCTCTGTGGTAACACAGAAAAGCAATTCAGGCTCAACACATGTAGTTTTATATGTTTTTAAAAAGATAAGCTTTGGGGACATTATCTATTGTATGTAACATCTGCTGTTAGCAGAGTGACAGAAAGAGGTGACCAGGTGTATCCAAAGAGGCAGACTTGTCATTCATAAATGAATACATTTACTTATAGAAAAAAAAAAAGAAAAGAAACTATTTGGAGAAGAAAAGAAACTGGGAATGTCTACCATGAATTTGTATTCGACAATTGTTTTGACAGCATGCCAAAGAGAAAACCTAAACATTCACATTTATGAGAGACAAAAAACAAAGCATAATTGTGTGTTTTGTGATCCACAATGTTTACACTCTGGAATCATACAGAATACAACCCCGGAAAGAAATAATCCAGTGAGAGGGGTTGGGATCATGTCATTCAACCTGAATTTGTTGGTGCTACGCACTCAGGACTTTGCTAAATGTTTCTTCTATGTTATTTCAATCAACCCTTTGGAACAACTCTGTGAGTCAGTATCATCTCCGCTCTAGCCTTGAAGAAAGGAGAATCCGTGGTGTTAAGTTACCCAAAGACACGTTGCTAAAAAGTAGCAAAGAAAGGGTCACACTTGGAGTCCATATAACTATTTCAATGCTTTTTCTGCTACCACAAAACTCCTTATTTTTTTGTACATGTTGGGCTCTCTTTAGACTGTTCTCTCTTCTGCAATATGGCCTTCATTTTTTTCTCTGGCATCTCTAATCTCCTCATTCCTTCTTTGATACATCCTGTCATAACTGGTCACATCACCTTATTTCCAACTACCAAAAACATGCAAACTCCTTGGGCTCTTTGAGTAATCTAAGTAACATGTGAAGACAGATACCAGGCTGGTTTGTGGAATCATAAAAATGTAGATCAGCTTTATGATGCCAATGTGATGTTTAAAGTCAGTTCAGAGAAGTAAACATACACACAATTTGCATAAAGGATAAGAGCCTCTTTCTCATTCGACAATAGAATCTAGACTTATGTCTCCTGCCTTCTAATTGTTGTGAAAACTACACACCATAAGAAAAACAGGACCTGTTCAGGAGACATAGGAGAAATGAGATTATAAATAAAAAACATAGGTCTCAAAATGGAAAGTCTTGCCCTCCAGGGCCATATTCAATAATCTTGTTTATTTTTTTTCTTACAAAGCTATTCATATTTTATGTGACAAAGAGGTACAGACTTATTAACAATGGCGAGGGGAAAAAACTTACCTGGATGCATTCTTGAAATATAAGTCATCGTGTGATGTCCTCTCCATTGTCCAAAAACCACCAGAGAACACAAACTCAGCACTGACGTTCACCCTGTAAACAATGACGGACTCATAAGGACTGTGTGTGACTGGCTTCTGCTCTGAGTGGTTGGATGGCACCGAGTAGCTATATGGTTACTACGATAAGTACTTTGACTATAAATCACAAGAATCAAAAATTATCCTCACCAAATTAAAAAAGTGAGCGGGATCATAGTAAACTCCTTCATTCATTCATCAACAATTAAACACAAATGAGATAGCTATTAAGGTCCAAATGAGTTTGAGATACACCCTATAAAATCTTTTTCTGTGCTGTTTATTGCAATTACATCTGTGAATCACTCTTTTAAAGCTCATTAAGAATGCCAAGGAGGAATGTGGAGCTTACTTTTAGACACAACAAAATGAAAATCCTGAGTCTACAGTCTTCACCAGCTCCTATAAATCTGTTTCCTCAAAGTAATGTTAGGCTCATTTTGGTAGCTGTATTATAAACTTTTGACAAAGAGCGAATGAAATAAACCAGTATCCAGCTCACAGATGCAAGTGTTAGCTATTACCCTTTTTTAACCACACCTTGAGAAGATAAAGGGCTTTCGAGGTGCATGTCCACCTCTATTTACAGCGGAACCACGCTGGATGGCTTGTTTATGTTTTCCATAATCCGAAGAAATGGAAGCCTGGATGGCAGTCAAATAAATAGCTCACCCCTTCCCCACAAGGAAGCGAAGCCCTACTTTGAACTATTTTCCCTTTGGTAATTTGAAACCAAGAGTCAAAATTAAATCACAGAAGTCAGACATAATCCATTGTTTACTTTTACCTCTTATGTGCCATTTGAAAGATGGAAACAGACATTTTATACGGTATCAAAGTGGCACCACACACTTGCTCACACTGCTGACTTGAGAAACAGGAATTCCTGAAAGGAAATCAATTTCGAGCATGGAGCAATGCTAAACCTTGCCATAAAACAACAGATCTTTGACTAGACAGTTTGCAGATCATCGGCTATATCATTAATTTATATCATACTGTGTGCAGACATTTGACACCTTCATTTAGTACCAACCCTCATAGCAAGATTTTATGCACGATGCTGTCCAAAAGCCATAGCAATAGTTTACAGAGGTGTTTGAATGCTTACAAGACTAATTTCCTGGAGTCCTGACAGGAGGCTCGAAGCTGATAGGCACCGTAGAGACGTCACTGTTGGGTCACCCCCTGCCATACTGTTTCTACCACAAGCACATACGTGACGCTATGTTCCCACTGCATCCTACAGATTTTGCATCCATCCCCAACAAAACGCTATCCTCCCCAGCATCAGGACCACACCCATTATTGTTTCTATTATCACTACTATCTCTACCGCTTGTCTTCATCACTGCACTTTCTCCTTCTTCCTTCAGAATCCCTTCCCCTCTAGTTTGTTTTACAGAATTAAACAAAAACAATGGTATCTGTCTCACGGTAACCTCATGAATATCTTCCCCCCCACACAGCAATTTTTCTGAATTTCTGAATCCCAAAATAGAATGTGCATGCCATCCTCTCAAGCAGTTCAGTGTAGCCGCACCTAAGAAAAGATTTCACCATGGAGTTATTTGCACGGTGCATCGTTATTTAAAGGTGATCTAAGTTTATGTCCATGTTATGTTTCAGTTGATGCCATACTTTAGCATCAGGCTAGACATGAAGTCTCACTGTTGGCCTCCCCATTGCGGAGCTGAAGACAAAGATGCCCAGGACAAATGGGTAGTCTCCACCACAGGTGTCAAAGAGCGGGAGTTAATCGCACCTAACCCCAGTTCCTTTATTTCCAAGAGACCTTGTTCGGGAAGCCGGAGGCATGGGACTTGGACACCCTGGGTCCTTCATACTGATTCCTGAGGGGAAACAACACCACTCATCATTAAGAATATGTCTTAAGTAGAAAAAGTCTCCTAGCCGAGGAGGTAAGTAAGCTACAAGTTAGCACTCACTCTTTAGAAAAAAACTTTAATTTCCCCTAGCAAAGGAGATAAGTAAGCTGCAAGTTAGCTCTCCCTCTTAAAAAATATCCTTGGAGAGAGAAGGACACTCGATATAAACTGTAGAGGGAGGGAGCAGGAGTCTGTTTTCTGTGTGGTCTCTTCTCTGTGAGGACAGGGGAATGGAGGCATGCCCCACAGAAATCAAGGACATATGTCTTTTGTTACCTCTTTGCGCTGCCCTGTGAAGACAGTAAAAATTGAGATAATGTTTAATATCTATGGGTGAGCCATCCTTCAAAGAAGGGTTTTTTTAATCATCATTTTTTCTCTTATCTGAATCAGGTTCCCTGGTACTTAATATGATCTTAAAGATAAAACCTTTCTCGTCACTTTGATTCACTAAATTCTACCACTGTAAATATTCTAAATAGATAGTATTATTTCAATTGTAATTGACAGATAATATTATTTCAATTATAGTTAGAATTCTGGGAACTAGAGCTTGTTCTTCCTTTCTAGCATGTATATGATCCTCTTTTATGACAAGGAGGAATTCTGTATATTTTCAAAGATTTAGAATCTGAATATAGTTTTCACTCATGGAAAGATTTTTCTTACTCCTCTCTCTTTCCTATATGGCTTCCTAGATCATCATGGAAGGAAGAATGAATGAGGATGAAATATATAGATATTGAATGAAATACACACACACACACACACACACACACACGGGAGGCTTCTATGGGCCAGACCTGGACAGGGCACTTATCACTTCCCTTGTATTTTCTTACTGAAACTTGGGCACATGGTTCTAATGAAGGCTCAGAAGTGTAGTCTAGCTGTGTGTCGAGGAAAAAAGAAAATAGGTTTGCTTAGAGACATTCTGTCCCTGTCACAAGATGTCAAAAGCTGACAGATAAGTAATAACTGACTTAGAAGACAGAAGAAATCAGATACCCAAGCCTGACAGGAGGAAAGGAAGAGACTAACACAGAGAAAAAGCTGAGGCCAGAT
>PVKM010047119.1:0-11517 GCA_004027735.1 Carollia perspicillata
GCTCGCTGAGGTTGCTCCCGTTTCTTGGCTGTTGCACGTGACGCTGCAGTGAACATCGATCGCCCTGTTGAAATCTGAAGGGACTCTGTCGTATTCATATCTGCACTGCTAGCAGCAGGTGCCAAACACTTAAAAATACTCCTTTTTACCAAATGAATGTTACTTTAAAAGAAAACTGTTTCCTTATAGCTGGGCCACCAAACAGTACAAGTGTAGACAAATTAGGAAGTTCTTTTATCATTTTTCGCAAACCGTCCAAAGAAGTCCTGGTAGGGTTGTACTGTTCAGAGCAATCTTGGGTTAAAGAGTTCATTTGTTCCTGACTCTTCCGTGTGCACCTGATTTTCCAGGCACAGATTCGGCAGAGAACAGCAGTCCCTGCTCTCCTGGCTTCTCTGTTCTTCTGTGGTGGGGGTAACGCTATTCATGCTTTGTAAGCAGTGTGATGGCATCCATAGAGGACTGCCAGTTCCTTCCTTAAATCTACACGTTCATTGTGCTTCGGTTTTTAAAGACATTTTCCTCAGCTGTGGTTAACAGCGGGCGCTGCAGATGTTAGCCTCTGTTGCTGTTAACTTTCCTCCAGAGAATCCGTGCTCAGTTTCCATTCTCGTTTCCAAAATCTGTTCATGTTGTTAAAACAGAGGTTTAGGAATAACTGGAGTTGAAACATTTCTTTTTCTTTTGGCATGGGAGATGAGAATTTTTGAGAGGGACCGAAAGAGAGTTATAAAATGCTCAGTTGTGGGATAACAGAAAAAGCCAGAATATTGGGGAATAAGGGTCTGTCTCTCCCTTTTCTTCCTGGAGCTCCTGTTTCTTACAGGGCACTCAGCATGTGATTTACAGTCCTGTCTGCAACTACAGTTCAAAACTCGATATCGGTGTCCTGCGAAAATACAAGGAAGGAGCCCCGTACCTGGTACTTTCCAGAGCCAGGAGCCGGCCACGTATGAGGCTGGCTGCCTGCTCCTAGTTCCGGGTCCTGTCACAGCCCGGGCTGTGTTCTTACCAACAGTGCAAGGTCGTGCTCTGCCCCACGCACTTGTGTGTGAGGAGAGAGAAGAACGCAGCAACACGGAGTTGTTGGGGAACAGTTTGGCATCTAAAATGTTGACACGCCAGCATAGGTCACATTTATGACTCTATTGAGAATGTCACCACTGTGATTTAAATGGAGGCAGTTGTCTCGAAGGGCCCCTGAGTTATGGCTGGTTTTAAAATTCTTAGGACCCATCGAAGACTGTTGTTTCTGAAAGCCTACATAATTTAAGCATTCTACATCCCGTCATTATAGGAGATGTCAGAATAGTAAAATCTAATCCTAGACTAACGTGTTATTGTAGCCCTTTGGTTTTGTGGCTTTGCAGACTTTATAAATATGTCTCAGTGCCTGTGGTCTCCAAAGTTGGTGGAGTCAGAGGTGAATGTTGTCTCTCACAATGTCAACCGAGGGACTGGAACTCAAGAAGTATACGTGTTTGCAGACAGGGACCGACCCCGCTGGCCTAGGGGTACGGCAGCCCCGTCCCTGGCTCAGCCTCTGCTCTACCGAGTGTGCTCTTCCTTGGCAGCCTCTCCCCACACAGCAGTCTCTCAGCAAGGATGTAAGTCAAGGAAAGAAGCCAGACCCCCAGTGTTGTTCTGGAAGACAGCAGAAACATCAAAGCAGCCTCTCTTAGACCACCTACTACATCCCATCCCGGGTAAAGAAAAGGGACTCAGTAAGTGCCGGTGTCAGTGGCTTAGGAATTAGCCAAGCTGCAGTGATGCACACATTTGTTATCAGAACAAGGTTTGCAGCTGGCACTCGTCCAGCTGTTCCGTCATCCTCATCCTGCCAGTCCACTCAGCTCCTCACATGCGTGAGTTCACACATTAGTGCACGCAGGTGTGCACGCTCACACACAGAAGAGGGCCGACGACAGAGCTGTAGCCCTAGGCCAGGTCTGCATCTATCGGCATTGATAAGAAGATGGCCTCTTCGATTGAATTAGCCAGGCCAAATTTAGAACGCACAGATATTTAACTGTCCCCCTTTTATAAATTACCAAACTACTTTGTAACTAGGCTACTCTTAATATGAACAAAAGATAATAATATATCTTTAAAATATTTGCTCATTTTAAACTATAACTTCAGTAATTGTTGCCACATAAAATGAATTTAGATGAAAGAGATACAGTTTCCCCCTCCCAGAGTTTAGGGAACAATAAGTGATAGGTTTTTAAAATTCTGAATCAGGTTCTCGTTGGGAGTGATCTGGGCCCCGCTTCTTCCCAGGGGACATTTAGCAATGACCAGGCATTTTTGCTTGTCACTCCTGGAGTGGGCAGATACTACAGTCCTCTGTGGGCAGTGCCCAGGGATGCTGCTAAACATTCCACAGTGCTCAGAGCGGCAACCCCACCCATGACAAAGGGCTGTGAAGCCCAAAATGGCAGTAGTGTGGAGGCTGAGAAACCCTGCCGACCTCTTCAGTGGATTCACTTTTATTTTGTTAATTCAGAAGTGAAATGACCACGAGTACTCATAATCCTTCTTTGTGTTCTGCACTTGGCCTTGGCACCTGATGAAGGCCAGGGCAAGCTCTGGCCCTGTGAAGGCCTAAATTCAGGCAGCTGACAACAACAGCTTTGAACTGTGTCCTAGTGGTAACAGTGAAAGGAAATGAAGTGCTGACGTGGCAATAAGCACATAGGGTCACATGCGAGAATGAAAAGTGAAAATGCGGGGTGAGCCCCACCGTTCAGAGGGTGTTCGGAGAGTCAGCAGTGGTAGCATCACTGGGGGGCTCGAGAGAAATGCAGACTCTCAGGTTGACCCCAGACCTGCTGAATCAGACTCTGCCTTTTAGCAGGATCCCCACGTGATGCTCGTGCACCTAGGAGCTAGAAAAGCACTGGACGCACGGTTTTACTCTGGAGAAAAATACACCTTGACTGCGACCTGACTCTTACTAACTGTGTGACCCTGGCCAAGTTAAAAACAAAACAAAACACCTCACTGCACCTTACTTGTTTGGGCTGTAAAGTGAGAATATCATCTCCTTTCTCGTGAGGTGGTGGTGAGAATCAGACAAGCTTATTTGTGTCAAGGACTTAATCACATGGTAAAAGCTCAACAAACCTGAGTCGTGATTGGATAATACGAAAAAGAACATAAAAGCGGAGGACATTAGTGAGGCAGTTTATGCCTTAAACCTCACAGTCATCAGCACCAAACAACACTTGTACTCTCGGCAGATCTGATTTCTGTGGACAAGAAACTAGCAGAAACTGGAGCTTCATAAGCTTGTATGGACTGTAGCCCTTGCCAGCAACCTAGTTGGAGAGAAGAAATGGACCGAACAGCCTAAACTCCCAGACATGTTCCATCAGCCCGGCCTGAGTCACATCTGTTCTGTTCATTGCGCCCCATTTGAAAGTACTGTAGTGGGAATTTCCAGGACACCCAGGAGGAGAAAGGCTGTGGTAAACAGAAACTCCGGAGTTAGAGGAAGGAAACTAGGTATGATGAGCCCTCTTTTTATTAATAGGGCTTAAGGATGGGAAAGAGTGCATTGTGCTTTCACTTAGGTGGTCAATCTAAAGAACAAAATAAACAAAACTGAAACAGACTCACAGACACAGAGAACAGGCTGATGGTTGCCAGGAGGGAGGGCTGTTGGGGGACTGGGTGAAAAAGGTGAAGGGACTAAAAAGTACGAGTTAATGATCACGAAATAGTCCCAGGGGTATAAAGTACAGCACAGGGAATATAGTCAGTGATGTTCTAATAACCATGTATGGTGCCAGGTGGGCGCTGGAAATACCGGGGGAGCACTTTGTAAAGTGTATGTGATTGTATAGCTACTATGCTGTACACTTGAAACTAATACAAAATAATACTCAACGTAAACTAAAAATTAGAAAAAATTGTCTAACTCAATAAAAAAGAATGGGAAAGAATTTTCAGTTTCACTTCATCTGGTGTTCTGTTGGCTGACGGGTCCCTGAGTTCTTGTGTACACGCGAACGTTCGTGGACATGCTGCTGTAACACACACGTGGAAGTGTGTGAACACGCCACTCCACTACTGCTCCAGTGCCCGCCTCACCAGCCAGGAATCGCTTTTTGGAAACGAGACTGGTTGTGAACCAGTGGGAGTATAAATACTTCCAACACGAGATAAAGCAGAACTTGAATCATAACGGAGTGTCCAGCAGAGTTTCAACAGCCAATGTGGTAAAAGAAAAAAAAGAGGAAAGATTTCAGATGGGAGATTACAAGATGCAGAATAAAATTAAATAATACTGACTCAAATTCCTTTTGAAAAAAGGATTGAAGTTGATCATATTCAATAACGATGAGTCCTATGTATACAGGTGTTTGAGAGATTAATTTGTTTTCTAGGTATTTTGGAGAGGAACTTTTTTTAAGGTTTTATTATTATTTACTTTTTTAGGGAGAGGAGAAAGGAGAGAGAAAGAGAGGGAGAGGAACATCGTTCAGCTGCCTGCCACGTGCCCCCAACTGGGGACCTGGCCAGTAAGCCGGGCATGTGCCTTGTCCAGGAATCAAACTGGCGACCTTTCGGTTCGCAGACCGGCGCTCAACCCACTGAGCCACACCAGCCAGCACAGGGGAACATTTTTTAATCTTTGATTTAAATCAGAACAGTCCTGCATTATTTTTCTTTAATTTTCTGATTATAAAAATGTTTATTGTAATAAATACAGGAAATTCAAAGAACAACAACAAGCATGCCCAAACCCAGCATCCATTTGCGTCATCTTTTATTCAACAGTTATTTAAAAAGTACCACTGGGTGCCAGGGGCTGTGCTCGGTGCCGGACAGACCCTCATTGTCAAGGTGGCTTTGTTGAGTCTTCTTTGAACTTCAGTTCATCGACTAAATTTTGATGTTTCAGCATTTTTTTCTGTGTTCTCGATGAACATGTGGTAGCAGACAATAAGAGCTGATAGGATTACTGTGTTCTTACCGTGTGTCAATCCTGTTTTAGTGCTTTGTCATGTGTATTAGCCCTCTCGCACCACTATTAGGGAGGTGCTGTTACTCCCACTTGACAGGTTGGGAAACAGAGGCACAAAGAAATTAATTTGCTAAAGGTCACAGAATCGGTAAAGGCAGACTCTTGACTAAAACCCAGGGAGCCCGGCTCTGGAGCCTGACCTCCTAGTCACTGAACTGTACTGCTTGTCATAATATTTTGATATGGAGATCATACTACACAATCTTATTTCCTGCATTTCTGTCGACCGTTAGCGTGTGAGCATCCTCCTGCAATGTGTATAAACTGTGTTATTTCTTACCTTAAAAAGAAGCAGAATTTTAATTTATTCACTTGTTTAATAGGATCGTAATGAAATGAGCATATATAGAAATGTGATGATAAGCATTTAAATGCAGCAATTGTTAAGGCTCCTTAATGGTTATCATAACTTTTCAATTACAGTTTTCATTCAGTATTATTTTGTTAGTTTCAGATGTACAACATGGTGGTTTCATAGTTACATACTTTACACAGTACTCCCCCTGAGCATAATTTTTTTATTCCAGTAAATTTTAAGAGGTATTAACATGGACAAGTTATTTTAGGAAATTAAGCATATGGTAACTTGTGTTTGATTTCATAGCAGGAAAACAAACCGAACTTTAGACGAAGACAGTGAACAGTCAGTGCTGGTGACTGTTCTGGAAATTAATCATCAGCACGGAATTATGTTGGAGCTGTTGACTGGCAGAGATTTTATTGAGTATTACAGTATATTGTGGGGATTGTGAGACCCCAGTCGCTGCGAAGGGCTTTCCATGGCGAGTAAGACTGTGATTGTATTTGGGTTCAGTTTAGACAAAAGCTCCCAAGGATGAGTTGAATCAGAGAGGGTCCATTTGTATAGGAACCTGTGCTGTTCTTCGGAACTCGTCTCACAGCGAGCAGGTGGGATGCTCTCAGGGTGTGCCGTCGGTGTTTGTGAGTGGTAACGCTGTGTGCCAGCAGCATAGGGTCTGCAGCCGAGAAAGGCACAGGTTCATGAACTGTAAAGAGATGTCAACATTTGAATGGTGGGGACATCCAGCAGAAAGCACAGGCTTCCGTGTCAGGCAGATGTGGGTTGGGATCCCAACATACTCGCTTATTCACTCTGTGACCCTGGGCAAGGTGCTTGGCTTCTCTGAGCCTTAGTCTCCTGTTCATGCTAACCCCTGCCTTCTGGAGTTGTCCTCCGCAGGATCAAATGAGTCACTGTACATGAAACACCTGGTACGGTGCCCAGGACTCTGTAGAGGATCCGTTAATGGTCACTGCTAGGTTATTTCAGAATACCCAGCGGTGTAACAGGTGGCTTAAAGACATACACAAGTGAAACCGGGTTGCAGTCGTGGCTGCACTGCTTCCCAGCCGTGTGACATTGGCAAGTTACTTAAATTCCCTGTGCTTCGCTTTGCTTTCTTTAAAACCGAACAGTTATAGTACCTATGTCATATGGTGGTTGAGTGTTAAATAAATGATTGACATAAAGGCCCTCAGAATGGTCTCGTACATAGCACTGGGTAAATGCTCGCTATTATTATTTTTATTAATGTAGTCATTAACTCAGGAGAAGAAATATTGCACCTTAAGAAGTAGGTATCTTTGAACATTTCCTCAGCTGCTACAACTTTTGCCGACTATTTGACATGCTGTTACATGTTCGTCGCTCAAATGTAGTTTGCCACAGTACACGTTAAAACACCAGTCATCGGTTTGGGTGATATCATTATGTAGTATCTGAATGAGTAGAATTTTCTGATTTGGCACCATGTTTAAATATAAATTTTTGTTGAAAAATGACCATTCAGAAATGCCCTTTTCCCTCTTAGATTATTCCGAGCTGGGGGAGCTCCCACCACGATCTCCTCTGGAAGCAGTTTGTGAAGATGGGCCCTTTGGCCCTGTGCTGGAGGAAAAGAAGAAGAGGACGTCCCGCGAGCTTCGAGAACTATGGCAAAAGGCCATCCTACAGCAGATCCTGCTGCTCCGAATGGAGAAGGAGAATCAGAAGCTCCAAGGTTGGTTTGCCGTCTTTTGTCCTGAACAGGCCTGATGACCGTAATCTATCTCGGCTTTGAAGTGAAATCACATCAGATGTAAGCGTACTACCTTCCAGAGAAAGCAAGATACTCTAACATACATATATCTCTGTAAATGTGTGTATATAGGTATGTAAACATCCGTTTACTTTTTCAAAGTTAACACTCTTTCTCGAGACCTAACGATCTCACCAACTGTATTAACTATGCTTGTATGGTCATTTTTAGCATGATGCGTAGAACTTCTGAGAGACAACCTGCAAATACAAGCTTTAACCTTCTAAAAGTGGGTTTTGTTTGTTTTGTTTTGTTTTCTCTCTCTCCCCATACTTTGTCCACAGCCAGAGTCTCTGCCTGGGTGTTCTGTATGAACTAATCCCATGCAATCATTAAAGGTCATAACCTCACACTGCATGCATTTTTAGTGAGTGGCAAATAACCTGAAAACTTGAACATGAGCTGAGCTCTTTCTGTACTGATGTCGAGGTGTTTTGTGGAGGCAGACTGATTCACTCCTGAGGACAACTCCAGGAGGCAGGGGTTAGCCTGGAGAGGAAACTAAGGCTCAGAGAAGCTGGGCAACTTGCCCAGGGTCATGTCAGTATCAAAATAAGACATGAACTTTGAGAGTTTAGATTTTGTTCATTTCCTGTTTCCATGCTGTCACTTGAAGCAATAAATATTATTTTCAAAGCAGCTAAGTTTATGTACCCTGGGTGGTATAATGGAAAGAACATGGGTCTTAGGTTGTAGAGAGTTGCCTGGCTATAAAATAATGAGAATTTTGGTCAGGAAGTCTGGACAATCTCTCAAAGGGAGGCCATACAGGTAGTTAAGCCATACCGTCACTCCTAAGGACATTTTGGAATTAGAGTATAGTGGTTCCCCCTTTAGCTGTGGTTTCGCTCTCTGGGCTTTCAGTGACCCCACAGTCCGAAAATATGAAATGGAAAATTCCAGAAATAAATAATTCATAAGGTTTAAATTGTGTGCTGTTCTGGGCAGTGTGATGAACTCTCCAGTTGTCCCACTCCATCCTGCCCGGGACGTGAATCACCCTTTTGTGCGAGGTGCCCTCGATGTGCACACTCTCCACCACCACTCACTTTGCAGCTGGCTTGTCATCAGACCCACTGTCGTGGTGTCACGGTGCTTGTGTTCTAGGAACCCTTATTTCACTTAATTATAGCCCCAAAGCACAAAATTTGGATGTGCCAGAGAGAAGCCGTAAAGTGCTTCCTTTACGTGAAAAGATACCTATGTATAGGAAAAACATAGTATGTACAGGGTTCGGTACTGAAGGTCCCGGCCCACGTCCCCTGTGGATAAGTGGGGCTACTGTACATTTCACCAAACTTCCTCCTTTTAATAACGATCTTGCTTGTTGGTAAGAGATGGAAGTCATTAAGATACTAGGCTTGATGAATGTGGTTCATAGTCCAGATAAGCAGATTATCTTTGACCAAAAACACGAGGTAAAATATAAAGTAATAAGACCTTCGATATGGAAGTGGTCCAGCAGTTGTAAGAGGCCGCTTACAGATGCAGACTCGGTGCTGAAGCTAGAGAGCTGGGTCATCCCGTGCGGGTGTGTGAGCAGAGAGGGGCTGGGGGGCTGCACCAGGGCCTTTTAGAGCAGTGAGCGCTGAGGGTTCTCCCAGCTGTTTTCCTACCATTTGCTTGTGTGTTCTGAAGGTAAGTAATTCTGAAAGCAGATGTCTAAAACAGGTTTGATAGTGATGGCACCACGGAGTATCATCAGCTAAGTGACAGCTTTGGAGCACACACTTACCTTCACGTGTATGTTGGCTGGGATTTTTGTTGAAAGCAAGGTGGCAGTCATGTTTATCCCGTAGGCCATAAGCCTTAGTGCTTATCCTGGCCGGTCGTGTGCGTGGCAGCCACAGAAAATCAGGGCTCACCTGTGAAATGGGGATGCCACTGGCTGGCCTCTTGGGGATGTTGGGAAGAGTCGTGACTGTAATTGGTGAGGTCAGGATACCACAAAAGCGAGGCTGTTGTAAAGCTGTGTAAATGGCCACTTGCCAGACTCGAGTGAACTAGGACATTTCTTAAGGTGACCTGGGACACCTTGCCTTGTATGCTTTCACCAGCCCCTCCTAGCATCTCTCTGCTGCTTCCCCCTTCATCTGGCAGTGTTCAGTCCTGTGTGGGCATTCATTTTCACTGCTGGGACGCATTTCTCTTCTTAGCTCTGCAAAGTTCAACGCATGTTTACCTTTGTGATGGAAGCACAATACACTTGCGGAATATAATTTAGCAAGCATTATATTGGTGTGCACAGGACCTATATTGCTGAGAAATAGTCCTCAATAAGAGCCTGATCATGAACCGCCTAAAAATGTTTCGTAAGCTGTGTTGGGGTGGGATGAGGGGCCAGAATTTTGTCATTAAATACAGAAGCAAAATTTGACAAGAACTAACAAGGGAGTGTACTAAGTGCTAGAGAGACAGTCATTTTATTGCCTTTTTTTCAATTGCTTTTAAAAAGGAAAGTTAAATTGCAACTGGAGTGACTCTTGAAATTGATCATGGGTTCAGGCCAACTGGCATGCTCTTTGGAAAAGAAATTAAAAAAACATGCATGAGGAGGTTCTTTCTACAGTTAAGTCCAGTTCCTGGCTCTTGCATATGTGGATTAAATATTTGTTACAATGACCACGTCATTGAAATCTGCCTCACTCATTGTAGACATTTGGAAACTGAATTGCAATGCCCTAGTGAAACAGCTTATTTTTTTCAGTGAAGTTGGAACTAAAATACATCTCCACCCTGCTGCTGAGCCAGCGGTCCTCCATTGTACCCCTCTGCAAGGCCGTTTTCCCTGTATTGTAAATGAAGACACAAGCCACCTAATGCAAGACAGCAGGGCATGATTCAATACAAGCACAGTTTCTGGTCAGCACATTATTGCTTTTTTGGACTGACTCTCATAGGTCAGCATTTCTTGTGTAAGATTAAAATGTTACAGGTATTATATCTGCATAATGATGCATCAAATTTGGAATTTTAATTGAATTGTAATTGAAGGTATTTTTGAAAATGTTGTTCCCTGGCTACAAAAATACTACATTGTAAAAAAGAATTAAATAATGGGTGTAGTTTTTCTAAACTCTCTATAAGCTTGGGCTCATTGAATTACTAAGGCTTCCACCCCTTAGCCCTCCCTTTCCAAGCTTCGGAGAGTACTGGCAGTTGGAAGACTGTTTTATCTGTGAACACAGTTGCTAATGGCACAGGATTGGGGTGGGCAGCCACCGCCCACCCTACACAAAGGATGTAAATCAGACCTGAATATTAATCTAAAGCCCGAGTTAGCGCATACGCCCACGTTAAATGATAGGTTTTTAGATGACTCTTTTGCAAAGTTACAACATCTGATCTCACACAGGCCTGGTTTCCTCCAGCACTAGAAGCTCACAGGCATGGGATTTAGACCCTTAGTATAGTAAACAGTTCGCTCTTGTATCTTGTTCTCGCCTTGGCTCCTTGACGTTTGTCGCAGGCCTGCCCCATCTGCCCTAGTTGACAGCATTTCGGAGGCCACCGATTGGAGGTGCCCTCCGGTTATCGAACAGCAGGATGTTGCTTGGGCCAACGGCAGAATGCATGGATTAAGCCTTTGCAGCCGAGTTTTCTGGCCACATATTTCTGTTCTGTCGACTCCAGAGCAGGTTTCTCGCCTCGCACACTGGGCTCTCAGTGCAGCCCAACATGCCGACAGCAGAGTTCACTGCCAGAGAACCATGCGCTGGCCCGAGAGCCCTGTGCTGCCGGCGTCAGCGAGGCTCGTCCTGCGCCCACCTTGCCACAGGGGCCCCTTCAACTCGGATGGCATCTATTGTGTTTCCTCACAGCCAAAATGAATGTAGGGCGGCCATTGTTTGAAAATTTGCACTCCACAAATGTAGGGAATTGTTTAACAGGACCTTGAAAGTGTATTCTTCAAAGTTAGAAGGAGCAGAATAAAGAGAGTAGATGAGAAATCAGAAAAGACAAGGGAGTGCACTAGGCCTGGAGGCACCACCACCCACCAGCTAGTCGGTAACCTTGTCAAGTCCCTTAACTGCTGTGAGCTTCAGTTATTGTGTCCATGAAGTGAGAGGCTGGACCAGGAATCTTTGCAGGCCTTTGTAGTGCCTTCTTTTTAAGTGTATTTGTACTTGAAGGCAGTAATTGGGTCGGTTAAGTACAGAATCCATGCATCAGATGAATAAGGTCTTACCACCAGGGTACCATTAGCCAGATTAACTGAGTTAGCATTTGCTCAGTTTCTAACTTGGAAAAAGGAAATATTTTATATTATCAGCACTTAACTTTGCAAAACAATGTTTTGTACCTTTTTCATTGTCTAACTCAGATATGGCACCCTCCTGTCAGCTCTGTGGCTTTGTGGGGGGAGGGCTTGCAGAAAGGACA
>PVKM010047120.1:0-11453 GCA_004027735.1 Carollia perspicillata
TTGTTTGATAAGTTCTCTACAAAGGAGATTTTATTTTGCTGTCTTCCTCATTCACCAGTTCCAGGGTTGACTTGTCAAATCAGTAAACTTCCTGAGGTACCTCCTCTAAATGGAATCTCTCTCCTTTCAAAGTGTTAAGTCCATTCCTCTAGATCTAGTTCTAGTTCCATGAGAGATGAAGATGGCAGGGTGGGTTTCTGAGGGACAGCCTGCTCCTGAGTTCATCAACTCCTTCCCTCCTTTGCCCCCAGAGAAAACCAATGAGAAAGTTCAGGGGTTCTGTCTATTGAGGGGATCTTTCCCAGTCCTTTCTGGAATTAATCCCTTCTTCACGTTCAAGTGTATCCCTGGGAGGCAGTGGTAAGGTGATGGCTTATCCTCTCTCTGCTCCCAAGGTTCTTCAGGAAGAGATGGAGCTTGGTGGTTCGGGGTATGAGGATAGGGTCTGGGGAGGGGGAGGGTGGAGGGCCGAGGAAGGATCAGTCTGTCTTTCACCTGTCCCAGGGACCTGGAGGTTCTGGTTCTTAGAAATAGGACAGGACACCTCTGCGGATATGAACCTTCTCAGCCAGCAGCCCCTGCAGAGGCTGTGGAGTAGCAGACAGGCCTCTGCTTACCCCAGGCCCTCTGGAACCTACTTCCTCTGATGCTGTCTCTTCTCTTATGGTCAGAAGGCTGAGCAAGTCTTTGAGGCTTTAGGCAAAATATTTGTCTTCCCTATGTCATGAGCCTGTCCTCAGAATTGTCACCCACCCACGACTGTGCTGTGCGGCCAGAGCTTCAGTCTCGGGGTTGGCCTTGCTCTCCCAGTGCCAGGAGCTGCCCCGTGGGCTGGGCCCCAGAGCCTTGCCAGAAGCCAAGTCCATGTGGGCCTCCCCATTCCTCATCCCCTCAGCTGTCCTGAGAGATGACTCCTGAGCCAGTCCAGGCCAAACAAGGAGCTTCTGTTTCACTGTGGCCCTTTCCAGCCTCTCCCAGTCCTTGAGTCCAGGAAGTTGAGTCTGAAGTTTAATCTGAATCTTCTTGCCAGCCTCCCAGTGACAGCACCAGCTTGCGGCGGGCTGAGTTCCAGCAATCGCTGTGATCTTCACATGCGAGATTGCCAAGACTTCAGCTCCCCATTTTCTCTTCGCTGTTCTCACCCTTCCTTTTCTTCTTTTCTCCTCTCTCCCTCCTCCCCGTCATGTTATCCTCAATGTCCCATACAGTCATCCCCCCGACCTCCACTCCAGAATGGCTTCCTCTTGGGGGTCAGTGGGTATTTTGTCTCAGTTTGCACGTCTCTGACCCTGTCTGGCATTTTAGACGGGAGGCAGAGGCTCTTACTTGCCACCATGTTCCTCGTCCTGCCACCTGCTCTGTCCCTGTGTCGTGGATTGCCAGACAAGTACCCCTCCTTTGTCTGGTCGTGTTTTTCCAGAGCAACCTTTGCTCTCTGTTCAGATTATGCATTTCTTTTAATATTGTATGAGGCTGAACTGCCTTACACCCGTTCCCCTCAGCTCCGAGGAAAAGAAATAGAGCTCTCACCAAGAAGTTCATTTCCTTAAATGCTGCTAATATCTCCGGAGCCCTGTGACAGCCTCATTCTGCCTTGCTGCCCTCCTCTCCATTATGCTCCCTCCCCTTCTCCTACACATCTATGTAAGGGTTCCCTGGGCTTCATTTGCCATTGCAAATCAATAATGGATTGCTCCTGGTTCTGGGCCATGTCTGCCTGGCTCTGTAGAGGAGCTGGCTGCTTCCCCAGCAGCCCTCAGAATGGCAGGCTCTACTGAATTCTCCCACCCCTGTCCCCTCGGGGGGAGCCTCTCACCCTCCTCCCCTCCTGCACAGACAGCCCCAAGAGCCTTCTTGGGAGTTCCTGCAATTTGGGAGAAGGGGAAAGAGGAGGGAAGAAGGCATTGCCTAAGTACCTACTACATGTTAGGTACTGAGCTGTTCTGCCCTTGTTTTGTCATCTGGACGCTCCAAGAGGCACCTGTTGTTATCTCTGTGTTAGTGAGGCTAGATAGGTTAAGTAGTTTGCCCCAAATCACACAGCAGAACTGGATGTACACCCAAATTTTCAGACCCGAGTCTTTTTCCTGATTCAGCTGTAAGATCCAGGGTGTGTTTCTAGGGACACATTCAGGTGGAGGCTGATTTAGGTGCTGGTGGGACACTGTGGGCGGTTCATCCATGTAGGGAGGGCCTTGGTCAGAGATGCTGAAACTTGTGAGTCACCAGTCTGGCCTCTGGCCCTGCCCAGACTTTGCATCCATCTTGCCCCTTTGTATCCTTTCAAGGTTCATTCATTTTAGACAGATCATATGGGGTGCAAAATACAAGCTGTGAAGAAAGGTTCTTTACGACATACCCCTTTATGGCACACCTTCATTCTTTAGAGTCTTATCTCATAACTTAGTAGATTCTCTGTAAGTCTATACTTTTCAGTCTCTGCTGGAAATATTGGTTGCCCTCTCTGTATGGTTCAAGGGCTAATCCTAGATTCTCCCTAGTTTCTGCATTAGCCCCTCACCTAAACCCAGAGGAGACCTGGTCTCTGGCTGACTTCTCTCAGAAGCTTAAACAATAAAGTAGCAGACTCCTACAGAGACCATCTTGACATCACCTGAGACTCTGAGCCAGCCCGGACAAAGAAAGCTTCTGCGATCGTTTCTGAATAACCTATTCTAGGAGCCAATCAACTCACCATCAGAAAGTTCTTCCTGCTGTTTGTCCCCAATCTTACTTGCTTTAACCTCAGTGTAAACCCATGCTTGCTGTAATTTAGCTCTCCCATAGAGCACTGGTCCAAAGGGGGAATGAAGGTTGAAGTTTCAGCCCCATCTGCCATGGAGGCACCATGAAGCCTTCAACTCTCCCAGCTCTGGGACCAGAGATGAGGGAGACAGAATAAAATCAAGGTGGATGGCGGCTTATTACAGTTTAACTGCCCTATTACCTACCTAATAGTGTAAGCTACCAATAAAGCCACCACCAGAGCCTGTTAATATCCTTTCCCAGGAGAAGAGGCAGAGGGCAGGAGCAGTGGCTCTTGCAAATGTCAGTAATAGGCGCAGAGGGAAGCTGACACCGTCCTAACAAGGCCAAAGCAGGTCTCTATGTACCTGACTTCATTTGGAGGCTCTGTAGATCAGTTCTCAGCCTGCGAGGCTTCTTTCCCCATGTGCACTTTTACAGAGGGACTCGTCACAGGCTTTCTCCCAGGAAGCTGGTGGGAGCTGGTTGATAGCCCTGTTGTCTCAGCTGGACTGATGGCCTCTTCTCTTAGTCCCCAAGGTGGTGTTTTTCTCCTTCTGCCATCTCTGCTCTGATATATTAACTACAGGTAAAATATTAGAAGGATTATGCCTTCAAGAGCCATTTGTCTAGCTGCTCAGCAGTCGGCAGTTTCTCTGAGAATAAAGAGCTATTCTTTCGCCTACCTCTCAGGGCCACAGACCCCGCTCCAGGTCCACATCAGCACAGGCCTTTTTCTAAAGGGCTCATGTCCTGGGTCTTCCTGTCTTGTGCTGTCAGAGGGTCACCCTGGCTTCTCCTGTGGCACAGGTGTCCCAACTTCTGCAAGCTGTTTCCCACTGGTGGGCAGCAATGGTCTTACGTTAAAGAATTCCCCCTCCACGGCCTTATCTAACTTTTCTCTCTTTCTTTCTTTCTCTTTCTTGGTCCTCTCTGCTGCTCATTTTTGCTCCTCCTCCCAGGTCCCCCATTTCAAAGTGGCTCCAGAGGAGTTTATCAAGCTCCAGTCCCAGAGATTTACAACCCTGAACCTCCACCCCAGCAACACCGACATCAGTGTGGCTGTAGCTGGGATCCTGAACTTCTTCAACTGCACCACCGCCTGCCTCATCTGTGCCAAAGCAGAATGTAAGTTTCCCCAGGCAGCCTCCAGCCCAGGCAGTCGGTGCTTGCTGATTTCAACCTGATTGGACCTTGGCTGGAGACATTCCAGGGAGGGGAGGTCTCCCTCCGATCATAGGACTGATAACTAGAGGGCTCTGGCATTCCCATATATCCTTGGCTATTGTCTGTGTGTGCACATGTGTGTGTACGCATGTGAGAGAGAGCAGTCCCTTTGACAGAATTCCCTAGACATGGGCAGAACAGAGAGAACTGGGTTACAAGAAGACTGGCCAACCTCCAAGCCTTTTTGCATCTGCAAACTCAATTCCCACATTTTCAGCCTCATTGTTGAGCAGCTACAAAGAGAGAGAGAGAGGGAAAATATAAATTGGATGCATTTGTACTTGATGGGTTGAAGAGCTTCTTCCCCTGGAGAGCAGATTTTGCTGATGAAACAAGGTCCAAGGTCAATTTCTGATAAAGCACTTTTTTGCAAATGCGTGTTTTGGAAATGCATTTCTCTGACTCTCAGACAATTTGTGACATCAATTTAGTGCTTATGAGATGTAGCTAATTTAAACCAGCACTTTCCAGAAAAATCTGTGCACCTGTGTGCACCATGGCAGTTGCATATCCACACATAGTCAGACAGGAGCTGCCCATTGGCTGTCAGTGAGTCCAGTGCCCAAACCAGAGCATCTGCATCCTATGCAGCTCACCTGTGCAGGGCTGGCCCAGGAGTCCCGATGGGCTGCACTGGCAGAGCTAGGCCATTGCCACCAGGGCTTCTTCAGTGACTGTGCAGAAGTGCTCTGCACGCTTGAGTTCTTCCTCCCCCTGGAATCCCGACAACATCTATAAACAAATGCCCCCTTGCCAAGGGTTAGAACCACCTCCTGCACCATGCCTTTGCAGCTGATGGCCTCCACGTGTGCATGCATTCATTCACTCAACACAGGCTGATGATTTCTTGATACTACAAGAGAAGTAAAGTTAACTGAGTTTCAGCTATATGTACTTTTATCCCCAATCCACAGACTTTGTTCAGATTTCACCCATTGTCCTCTGTAGTAATGATTTTTCAGGGCCAGGTTCAACCCAAGACGTTCTATTACTTTTTAGTTGTCATGTCTCTTCAGTCTTCCTTCATCTGGGTCAGTCTTAGTCTTGCCCTCTCAACTTCGACACTTGGAAGAGATGAGGCCACGTTATTTTGCGCAATGTCCCTCAATTTGGGTTTGTCTGATACTTCATTAAATTCAGGTTATGTGGCCCTGGCTGGTGTGGCTCAGTGGATTGAGTGTGGGCCTGCGAACCAAAGGATCGCGGTTCGATTCCCAGTTAGGGCACGTGCCTGGGTTGCAGGCCAGTTCCCAGCAGGGGACCCATGAGAGGCAACCATACATTGATACTTCTCTCCCTCTCTCCTTCCCTTCCCCTCTAAAGATAAATAAATAAATAAATCTTTTTAAAAAAATTTCAGGTTATGTGTAGGTGGCAGGAAAACCCCAGGAGTGATGCTGTATTTTTCTCATTGATCCTGTGAGGTAGCAGGCAGTTGTGACTTGTTCCCATATTGGTGATGTTAACTTTGACCACCAAGTCCTGGACATGTCCTCCCAGTTTTCTCTACTGTAAAGTTACTATGTTTCCCTTTGTAATAAATAGCTAAGCTGGGAGGAAATTATTGAGGTTATAGTACATTGATGGCTCTTTCCCAAATCCAATGACTCTAATGATCGCTAGACAGTGATTTTACACTCTATCGTTCCTTCCACATTTATTCATTAACATTATACTATAAGGTTCTTTCCTGCTTGCTTATTTATTTACTTCTGTCAATGTGGATTCGTGAATTCTGATTTTACCCAGTAGGTTATAGTCCTTTACTGTCATTACTAATTTTGATGCTCAGATGGTCCCAGATGTGGCAGCGGGAGCTCCTTCCAGCTGGCTTCTGTGCCTGCCATTCTTTGAGCTCATTCTCACTTCTGGTACACAATGGCCCAGGCTTGCACTCGCAGCCCCAGCCCTAGGCTCAGCCACTTTGCTAAGGACCTCTGGTTCTTTTTAGTGTGTCACGATAGTAGAACTTGAGATCTGGAAGCTAGGTATGTTCATTACCACTGTCCTTTCAGGGGAAAGACCGGGGAAATATCCATTTCCTGTCATTCTTGCCTTTCATCATTTTATATTTATAGCTCCTTTATCTCATCATGAGAAGCCTGGCTCCCAAGACAATCCATATATTTATTCCTTTGTTTAATTCTACAATACAAATAAACTTGTTTCAGATCACTACACCCACACCATTGTTAACAATGAACCTACTAACCTATTAAGTCATTTAAGTTTTTCTGCAGTTCTTTTGGTTGTTTTGGTTGTTGTTAAGTGGAAGTACTATAGCTAAAAGTTACTCAAATTCTTCCTCTTCCATTTTTCTTTAATATTGTTGTTACCCATTTGGTATATAGTTAAGCTTATTTGTTTCTGTTTATGTCCAACTTTGAAGTAAAAAAAAAATCCTTGTTGACTTAACCTTTGGTATTTTAATTATGATGTGCCTTGGTGTGGGCCTCTCTGGGTTCATCTGGTTTGGGGCTCTCTGTGCTTCCTGGACTTGAGTGTTTGTTTCCTTCACCAGATTGGGGAAGTTTTCAGCCATTGTTTTTTAAATAGGTTCTCTGTTCCTGTCTCTGCCATTCTGGGATCTCTGCAATGCAAATATTGTGCACTTGTTGTTATCCCAGAGACTCCTTAGAGCATCTTCATTTCTAAAAAAATTCCTTTTTCTTTTTGCTGTTTTGATTGGGTATTTTCGCTACCTTGTCTGCCCAACCACTGATTAGATCCTCTGCTTCATCTAGTCTGCTGTTCATGCCTGTATCTGCCATTTCTATTATTATATTCATTTCTGACTGGTTCTTTTTTATGTTTTCTGTTTCCTTTTTTATGTTTCCAGTGTCTTTGTTGAGATCATTGAGCATCCTTATAACCAGTGTTTTGAAGTCTTTATCTGATGGATTGCTTGTTTCTGTTTATTAGTTATTGTTCTTGGTTTTTGTCTTGGTCTTTTGTTTGGGACAAATTTCTCTATCTCTTCATTTTGGCTATCTCTGTGTGTCTGTTTCTATGAGTTAAGCAAAACAGCAACCTCTCCTGGTCTTGCAGGAGTGACCTTGTCTAGGAGCTCTTCCTTTATAGACTGCATGTGCTGAGTATCCTTGGCAGGCCAGCTGGGGCTGAAGCATGTGTGGGCCTCAGGGAGTCCATGGTGGACCAGTCTTACCAAGGCCTGGGTAGCTAGAGTGGGAATGGTCCACGGGAAGTCCTAGGGGTAAGCTGCACTGAGACCTCCTTGGCAGACTGGTTGGAGCTGTAGCTGGAGTGGACCCATGCCTCTCACAGTCCCAGTAGTTCCAGAGGCCAGCCACACCAGGACCTGGAATGGAAGCTGGAGGGGTGAGAGTGGTAAGGATTCCCAGAGGTAAGACTCTGGTGTTGTAGCTGAAGCAGCTGTGGTTGTAGGAAGTCCTGGGAGAAGCCACACCTGGACGGGAGCAGTGACTAGGCTGAGTGCCAATTGAAGAGAGTCCAGAGTAAGTCGTGAGGCTGGACACTGGAGCTAGAGCTAGGAAGTCCAGTTTCTGTGTTCGTTCTCATTCTCTCTCTCTTTCTCTCTCTCATTTGTTGTATCCCTCAGTTCTTCTTCAAGGGCATTGCTCTGTCTGTAGGTGTAAATTCCATGTGTTCCTGGGAGCAGGTGAGTTCAGGGTTTCTTCTGCTGCTGTCTTGGACTAGAAGCCGATGTGTGCTTTATATACAGCTTATTTATTACAACAACCTAAGATATAAAGGTATTGGAATTCCCCATTTTAAAGTTAAGTAAAATTGAAAATTCAATTCCTCAGTCTCACCAGCCACATTTCAAGTACTCAGTGGCCACAGGTGGACAGTGCAGATATAGAACATCTCCATTGAAAGTTCTGTTGGAAATACTACTTTAGATAATCAGTGTTTTATGAACACAGAATTTTATGGCCCTCCCCTCTAAAACCCAGAAATGTTGGATAACACTTTGTGCGCCTTCCCCCTTGTAGAGCATATGTTAGCATGCTCTACATGCTAGACTCACAGCATATGTTAGCATGGACACTCTGAATTGTCCTGTACCAAAACAGCTATTTTACCACATCATCTTCCAAATAGGTTTGACCGTAAGCCCAAAAGGATGCTGAGCTGAAAGCCCATAGGATGCTACCATTTGATGGAATACAGTTGGGAAACCTTGTGTTCCACCAGATGGCCCTCCTCTTGTGGAATCCTTGCACCATTGAATAGTGTAACAGAATCAGGAATTCTCCCTTGGAAATTTCTGCCACAGGCCCACTCAGGCAGGATGAAACTGGTGCACCCCATGCAGTGGGAATGCTGAGAGACAAGGAACAGGCTGTAAATATCTCCAGGCGAAGATTCTCCTGCAGTTTTCCTCAGTGTTGGGTACAATGTCTCACCAACCTGATAGGAAGTTTTTTCTGTGTTTAGCCATAGTCCCTCTTGCTATCAACCTGAACCCTGTTCCCTCTGCTTCAGCTCTTCCTGGGCTTTGGGAAGGGAGTTTTTCAATGTTTGTTAAGCATCTACTATGCACTGGGCACTATGCTAGATTCTGCTGCCTCCTGGCCCAGGGCCATTTCTATTAGAATAATGACATTCCTTGCCTTTCATTGTTCCTTGCTGATTGCAAAGCACTTTCACGTATGTTTTGCTATTTTACCTCCTCCCACCCCCAGTCATTCTAGAGTCAAGAAAGAATTATTAAGGGACTTGCTTAAGATCACACAGCTGGTGCGTGGCAATGCCAAGACAAACTCAGGTCCTCTGACTCTAAGCCAGGCCTGCCTCCTCCATGACTCCTCCTACCCCTTGTCTGCACACAGCCTCCGAGCAGCAGCTCAGGGCAGACTCTGCCTGGCAGGCACAGTGTCCTTTGAAGGGCAGAGACCTCTCTAGAGCGGTGTGTCCCCTTGCTCCCTCAAGCAGGGTGCAGGATGGCAGAGCACATCACAGTCCTGGAGAGGATGAGCCTCCCCAGGTAGTAGGGAGGGCAGCCCACAGCTGAGGGGGCTCACCAACCACAGGGGGCCACCTCTTCTTGGAGAGCTCATCTGTCCAAACTGCTACATTGATCTAGTCCCACCCACCAGGGCCCGGGGAAGGGAGGTGGGGCAGAGCAGAAGTTCAAGGACAAAGAGGATTTAAAAATCTAATCAAAGGATGAAGAAATGAGGGACTAAAGGGAAATGCAGCTCAGAACTTGGGAGGAGACACTCTTCCATCTTCCTTATTAATTCAGGGCCAAGAGACACTGAAAGTCAAATTAGGAACAGGAATTTAATTCTATTTTCCATCTATCAAAATTAGGCATAATGGAGATCATTCCATGGGGAATCAAACCACTTTATTCTCTTTCTTCCCAAAAGTAGTTTTTTTGATAAGCAGGTTTTGGACCAACTAGAGTTCTGTTGTAGATTACATTATTTTTTTCTGTAATGGGAAAAAAACATCATCCCCACAAGCCTAGTTAATGAAGCTAGGGGGAGCAGAAGGGGTGAGGAGCAGAGGTCATCCTGTATCTCCACAGAGCCAGGGGTGGTGGTTTGCTGCTTGGGGTCTTGCAAGGACAGCTGAGATTCCCCACAGTGAACCCCAGGGCCCTAGGGTGCGATTGCCTGGCCCTGCCCCAGAATTACCTTGGAAACTCTCCAGATGGACCCAGAGCTGTCGACGCCTTGTGGTCACAAGTGTAATATGCTGTATATTTTCCTGGTGTCTCTGTACATAGATAAAATCATTTTTTTACGTACTTGTTTTGGTGTTTCTAGGTCTTTTCACATCCATTGTGTGGCTATGTTTCCTGTGTCCTGTGCTTCTGCCACTTATCCCACTGCCTGTGCGACCTTGAGGAAGGGGCTCAGGCACTCTCTAGCCTCTTGCTGTCTTATCTAAAAAGTGGGGTCAGTTTTCTAGAAGGGACAGTTTCACCTGTCTCCCAGATGGCTGAGGAATCACACAGGATGACATACTCAGGATATAACACATGCCCGTACCTGGTGTACATATGGTACACCAGAGAGTTCCTGTCCTCTCTTTCATGGATCCCTTTGAACAAGGATGGGTCAGGCCCTAGAGAGAGTGACCAGAGTTTGGCTCTGTCCTTATAACATCCTTGTGGTTACTAAGCTTGGTTGTAACCATGTTGTTGGAGAAGAGCAGACCCTGGTCTCCTTGAAAGTAAGTGCTGCTAAAGAGAAATCAGAACTATGTGGTAAAAAGAGAACCATCTTTGCCCTCACACCAGGCTGTTCCACTACTCATGAGCTGTGTGATGGTAAGCAGGTCACTCTACCTCTCTGAGCCTTAGTTCTTTCCTATGTAAAGTAGGGATAATAATGCCCCCCAGAGTAATTGAGTGGAAGGTATTTGGGCTCAGAACATAATACACATTTAATTACTGTTACTTTATACTATGACTCTGGTTCTGGCAATAGGGAGTGAAGGTTGGGGGTGGGGGGAATAATACCCAGGGCCTCTTGTGAGAGAGAGTAACTGGGGCAGTAGTGGCTTTTGCCTATGCCACTCCCAGGAAGCGCCATGGGAGGTCTTTTGCTCATAGTGATAAAAAAAATTAACCATTTACTGAGCACTTACTGTGTGTCAAACACTACTAAGGATTTTAAATTACCTCACTTAAACCTCATGATAACCATTTATGAGGGTTCTAGAAACATTCTAATTATATGTGTGAAGAAAAGAGACATTGAGTCCATTCTCATGGTCACATGGTTCTTGTTACCTCCTCTTCCTGCCTCTCTGAACACCGTGGAAGAGACAGAAGTGAGGGACCATCTTTCCTATTTTATGTGAAGACTGAGGCCTTCCTACACCAACTGAGGTAGTGAATCAGAGACCCAAATTTGGAGTCAGAAAACCTGGGCTTGGATCTTGCTCTGTTCCAGGTTCTGTAGCTCCAGGATCTCATTCACTGCATCTCCCCGACCTCAGTGACCCATGTATAATATAGGTATAACATAATATACATAATATAATGTGGGTATCATAATGATAATACCTGCCTCCCTGGTATTATCACAGGGTCAGTGGCGTGTGTGTGAAGTGGCTCAGGATACACGAAGGCCATTCTCAGGCAGGGACACCTGCTGGGCCCTGTGGCTGAAGCCCAAGCTGAATGCAAACACCCCGAAGTCAGGAGACTGATGGGAGCACAGAGGCCACGTTCTTCCCACACCCATCCATTCCCTCAGATGAGGGGTCAATCTTGATGGCCAGGCACAGCCCAGACTGCTGGAGAGCAAGCCTCAGCCTGCTTCCACCCCTCTCTCTCTCCTCCTCTAGCCTCTGTGTTCTGGTCCTTCCTGCCTTTTCTTGGGGCCGAGCCTACTGTGGGATGAGACAAAACTGAGAAGCAAGTGGGACATCTTGTTCAAGCATTTGATCTCATTCTGTGCCCTTTCCCCACTGGTAACACATTGGACCCTCATCTCTCTCTCATCTGCTCTGTGGAGCAGGTCTGAAAACCACAC
>PVKM010047121.1:0-11527 GCA_004027735.1 Carollia perspicillata
TTTTTTTTTCCTTTGAGAGAAACAGGAAGAAGGGGAGAGAGAGAAGCACCAGTTGGTTGCCTCCCATACACACCTGAATGAGGATTGAACCCCCAACCTAGGGATGTGCCCTGACCAGGGGTCAAACCACAACCTTTCAGTGTACGGGATGACACTCCCACCAACTGAGCCACCAGGCCAGGGCGGGGCAAGACTTTGTTTTAAAATAAGCCAAAATGTGGTATTTTCCTACTAAGAATAGCTAATTTCACAATGCTATCACACGTATTATCACAAATGAAGAAAATGAAATCTCACTTTTATTTATAAAAACAGGTGATAAATTATAAATTACATGATTAACCAAAATACCCAGCAGCATTTTAAAAGAATAATGCAGCACAACAAATTACGACTAATTCCAGGAATGAAAAGATGATCCAATCATTAGACTCTCAGAAAAATTCCTTGTATTAAAATATTTAAGGGTTAACTTTATGAAGGGTCATTGAAAAGAACTGGATAAATTTAGCAGCCGTACCCAAGCAATCTTTAAGCAAGATAGAGTAGAAAGCTTCCAATCCAATTAGTATTGAGGTGGGAACCAAAAGTAAAAGTCTATTTTTAACGCACACGAAGGGAAGTTTCAATAAAATTGGGACAAAGGCAGGGCTGCCTACTGTGGCTTCTGACACTGAGCAGTGACGTGGAGTTTCTAACTAATGCCGCGAGAGAAGGCAATGAAGTGAAATTACACAATCCTGGACCAAAGAGGGGAGGCAACACTATCATTTTTGATAAGTGATGAGATTGTTAGAAACCTAAGAGGCTCTGCTAAAAATGGCAGAATAAGAATCCAACTATAAATAATTTTCTTTTTTCTACCATGACCCAAAAAGAAATGGAAATTGTAAAACCCAGCACAATGATGAAATATGATGTGTTTACTCCGATGAGTAAATAAAAAGAACGCCAAAGACCCTCATGCGGAGTCACTACACAATTACGTACAATACATGGAGAAATGGTCACCTTCCATTACATGAAGACCTAATCTAGTTAAAACAGCAGCACCCCCACATCACTACGGGAGGTAAATCGCAGTTGCTGCCTCAGTGGTCTGAGATGCTTTAGTATTCTTGGACGGCTCCAGCCTGGGACTGGCCTTTCTCTGGCGGGCGACTGGTTCACTAGTGGGTTCACTAGTGGTTTCACTAGTGGGCCGTCTCTGGTCCATTAGACACGAGAGAAAGCCTGCAGGCGAAGCTCTCTGGGAAAGAACCCATCGCTCCTGAGACACAGAGGAACACGGCCTCAGCCCCATCTTCCTGGGGAGGTCGCCACCACCACACGGGAAGCCTGGATGGGAAATGGTGTTCTCGCCTGGAAACCCTTCTGAGGATCAAGTCCAGGAACAGAGGGCAGGGAACACACAGCTAACAGGGGACTACTTCTGATGAGAACACGTCCACTTCCTTAACCGTGTAAGCCAATTTGAGTCCAGACTGTTTGCTGCTAAGAGCATCCTTAAAGACATGGTGGAGATGCAGATTTAAAAAGCAATGCAGGGACCTCTGAGCAGCAGCTAAGAGGCCATCGGGAAGCTCTGCGGCGGATAACGAGAAAGGCGAGGACGCTAAGGTACGCCTTTGAACGCAGCTGCCAGCACAGCAGTGTGATTGAGGTCAGCGAGGCACTTTTCCGTCACCTGTAGAATTTCGTTGCTTTCGAACACCCCACATTACCTTTTGTTAAGACGAAGCCACACACATGCACATCGGAATGCCTCATGGTTCGAATAGCTTCGGAAGGGCATTAGACTGAGAAATGGAAAATGAAGACGGTGTCTCCAAACGGGGCTTTCTCTCCCCATTTCTGCTGCTGAGGGCGCCTGGGGCTGCTTCAGTGGGGTGTGCACTGGAGATGAGGTAGGGGCGGACCTGGCCCGGGGAGGGCAATGTGAGTAGCAACCGCGACCATAGGGACATCCCATAGACCTTTCGGGCAGTTCCCACGTGGGCTGTGGACTGAGAAACTGCGCACCAGGGTAGCATTTAAAGATATTTTCTGAAGGAACCATGAGTCAGAACTGGTTCTGTTTTTGCAAGAGCACCGTGGAATCGCTGGGATGCTCTTCCCACTCTGGAATAGCAGGAAGTGAACGTTCCTTAAAGCCGCCACCGAAATCACTTTTGTAGACAAATTGTATTTCTAAAACAATTAATTAAGGCACCGCTGCCTCCAGTCACCTCCACAGGTGAATCTCTGCGCATGTGTGACTCCATGGAAAAAAAAAGCAACCCGGGGAATAAATTCTCTTCCCGAGGATGACAGATTCTGGAGATTTAATTATCAGTTGATTCTATTTTTAAATGAAATTGATTAGGCCTCATCCTTGGGAAAAGATCCTATGAACTTAGTCCAAATTAATTGGACTTATAATAGAAATGTCCCTCCATATTTAAATAGCATCACACACTGGTAAGTACTGGAAGATATTAATAATAAAAGGTGTACAAATACCAAAACAACAGTGATCGAAGAACTGGAAAAAGACTTCTGTGTCATTATCTTTTATCTCTGTCTACTTTTATAGTAAATAACAAAGAATCACCTAAGGTTTTAATTCTGAAAGGAAAAGCATACCTTGGCAGCACACAAATACACGTAGGTGTCTTTGCCAAGTTTTATGACCTATAAGTTTCATTCCTTTGTTTGTGAGATGATTGGAATAAAATTAATTTCAGCTGTTAGCTCAATTCCATTGTCTTTACTCGAGTATAGGCTTCCATAGTTACATTATTAGATTCAACACGTTAAATGAGTATTCAAAGAATAGCTTAAAAACAAACAGAAATGTGGACATCTAAAGCAGAAGTGAATACAACCCGAAGACAGAAATGTACACATCGTAACTACAGAAAATCCTCTCACTTCTCCGCTCCAGTGGGGCCTCGAATGCCAGGAAGCACGAACTGAACTATTGAAATACGAGGTTCCATTGATATTCTGAACCCACTGCAGTTTGATGATTAAATCACAATTTTACTTTAGGAAAGTATGCAAACAAAACGTTGTTGGAGCTTTATGGCTATTCTGCCTCACTGATTCCCTACAGAGTTAACACCAGTCTCTGTTAGAAAACTTTTTAGCATATAGTTTTTCGCAGCAGAATTTTCATCATTGGCTGGCTTGGACCGATTATCTCTCTTAGCACTCATGAACGATGAGAGATCTGGCTTTGCCGTCATCAGATGCCCTGTCCGGTGACAAAAGCCCACGATTCCGTGAGCTCTGAAGAGTCAGCTGGTGGGATTCTGCTGTGTGAGCCCGCAGTGCAATTCCGCAGTGCCCCTGGGCATTGCCACGCTTTCCGGTGGGTGTGAGAGGACTGTGCCAGCAAGAGGAATTAACCACTAGTGTGCAAAAACAAGGCAATCAAATAGTTCATGCCTTAAGTTATGAAGAATACGAAACGTCAAAACGTAAGTATGATTTTTAAGGACGCTCCTAGTTGTCTGCGAACCGGGGCGTCTCTTCAGGGTCGAGCGGTACCAGGGCCAGCAGTCCTTGTCACCCCACCAATCCTCTCTCTTCGTTCCTCTCCCACTACCACGGACCTCCTCCCGTACGTCGCCTGCTTTCACCACTTCCATTAATGGTGCTCTGTTGGTGTTGGTTACGTTGGTCTTAGAAGTCCACCCAAACCAGCACATTTGGCCCTTTTTACTTTACCTGCGCGTGAGCAACACCTGTCAGTAAGTGGGACGCCAGTGTCCAGTTGGCAGGGCGAGAACCGCACTAAAACACAGCGGGGAGGGCTGCGTGCAGACCGCATCGGGCTACCTGTCTGAGACGTGGTGCGCCTTCCCAGGAAAGTCGCTGCAAATCCGCGGGGGACCCCCGTCAGACCTGACTGCGTGTGTGAGCTCACCCTCACACATCGAGTGCCTGGACTCAGAAGGGCAGCTCTTGCGTTAATGTGAGACTCAGCGGCCACATTTGGGTAATGACCATTCTAGCTCAAATCATCTGCTGTCAGCCTCTGAGCTCGGCACTCCGCTGCACTGTCTCCCTTAATGCTCGCAGCAGTTTTCTGAGCCTGTTCTGTTACCATCTTTATTTTACACACAAAGAAAATGAGGCTGAGAGAAATTAAATAATTAATCAAGGTCACGCAGTGACGAGGGTGCAGAGTAGAAATGGAAAGTTGAGATGGAGTGGCATTAAAAAATCATATGTCAAAAATATGATGCCATTAAATTTCAACAACGTGTAAAGAGATCAACCGAATCCAATCAAGCCTTGCAACTTTAAATCGTAACCAGGAAAGACGGCAAAACCTACCCCAGGTTTAGGTTCACCTGTTTACTCAGCAGATGTTAAGAAAATAAGAGTCACCATATACATTGCTGGCTAGGTTGGATCATCCTAAATCAAATGGTCTCCACATCCTATATCCTGAAATAAAATCGTGCCTAATAGTCAGTCATATACCAACTCCCATCTTTAACCCCACCCTTCATCCAGTTGAGAGGCTTGAGTTAGAAACATCCCAATCATGGAAAGATAAATGGTTACATGCAAAGATGAAAAAGCACATCGAATCCATGATGCAAATAGTCCCATGGGAGAGTCAGGATAATCTGTGGGCATTTACGCACAGCGTGGCAACGTTAGAACAAGCTGGCACGTTAGGGCATTGGAGAGGCTGGACTTGCAACGCTTACTTGAAATGTGGAAATGACTTTACATTTCTTATGTAATGACGAAAGAGGAAAGGCAACGTATAATACTGTAAGTAGTGTTGGAACACTTGGAATGTAAGGTCCTAGGTTCCGTCTGTTCAATTTAAGAGACTTCCCTAGATGTTTACGTAGTTTCCTTGTAAGGGTTATAAATTAGACCCGTTTGGCATTTGAAGCACTTGAAAAGAAAATTAAAATTATTAAATCTGTAATGCAATTTTTAATGATATAAGTCAATGTACGTATTCAACATTATAAATAAGACTACTTATTAAATCAGTTCCATTTTAATCAAGCATTAATCAAGGATCAAAGAAAATGGATTATTCCACAGTTTATATAAAGATTACTAGATGAGTAAACAATAAGAAAGCAATGATAAAGTAGTCATTAAAAAACCAAAATGGTAAAGTAGCAGAGCTAAAATCCATAAATAACTGGAAACGGAACTCTACAAGTTCTTAAATAAGTCAAAATAAGAAAAAGGGAGAGGGCGGGGAAATATGAGCAAAGGGCACAAATAAAGAAGAGGGTGAAATTACAGACGACAACAGAAATGTATCAATATTTACATTATTAATGGTAAAATGATCCAATTGAAAGAGAAAGGCTGTCAAAATAGATAAATGACCCAATAATAAGCTCTTCATAAGAGATACATATTAAATATACAGAAACAGATAAGATGGAAGCAATTGATGGGGAAAATATACAGTATTCATTTCTACTTCTGCTTGAGAAGGAGTAATGGCCACAGGTTTTGTCCTTTCACCTTAAAAACAGTAAAACCAAAAAACATAGATATGAAAAGTGGACTTTACTCTCATATGGCAGGCCTGGCCAGAGCCCAAAGGCAGGTAGAGAAACGAGGCGTCCTCACAGAAGGAGGTAAAACTGCCTTCACTCATAGGTTACGTGAACATATGGGCAGAGGGTCCCAGAAATCCACAAGAAAAGCTAATAAAACTAGTATGTGTGTTTAGCAAGACTACAGGATGCAAGGTCAACATATAAAATTAATTTTATTTCAATTCACTAGCACCAACAATTGGAGTTGAGATTTTAAAAAGTATCATTTGCCTAGCACCCCAAAATCTGAAATTCACAGGAAAAAGTCTGAGAAATATAGCGTGAGACCCACCCCTTGTCAAGTGCAAAACTCGGCTGGGAGAAAACAGACAAGGCTTAACGAGGTGGATGGGCCTCTTCTGGGGCTTAGAACACTCAGTATTGATACAGTGTCAATGTTCCCCTTGCTGGTTTCTTATGCAGTGTGATTCTAATAGAAAGATCAGATTTTCTCTGGGAAGAAACTGCCAAAGTAATTCTAAGTTCATAATAATGACCTTAGGGAAAATACAAATGACCCAGAATAGCGAAAGAATGGCTAAGAATAACCAAATTAGTTTGAACAAAGACAATGCTGTGTTTGCACACACACACACACACACACACACACGTAGATCAGTGGACTCACACACAAACAAACAACTGATTCTGGCAAACTTGTGAAGGCAATTGGGAGAATAAAGGATAGTCTCTTCAAGAAATGGTGCTAGAAAAACTGGGTTTCCATGTTTAAAGGTTAAAGAAGGAATTTTATTCACTAGTTCACATCAAATACAACAATTAGTTGAAAATGAGTTTGATACCTAAATATAAAACTAAAATTCGAAAGTGTTAGAAGAAAACCTGGCATAATGGTTCATTTACTTAGATTAGGCATAATTTCTTCAGTACGACACCAGAACCTCAATCCGTAAATGAACCGATTCATGTTAGACACCATCAAAATGGAAATCTTCTGCTCTTCAAAAGACATTGCTACGCAGAGTCTGTGAAACATTTGCAAGTCGTATATCTGGTAAAGAAGCAGACCACCTAAAGAACTCTCAAAACTCGAGAATAAGAAAACAGCCCAACAGGAGTACAGACAAAAGAACAGATACTTCATGAAAGAAGATACCGCAGGCAAATACTCACAGAGAAAAGATTCTGCGCATCAGTAGACATAGAAGAAATGCAAATTAAAACCACAGTGAGCTGCCACTGTATATCTGTTAGGATGTTTAAACTTAGCAACATGGACTCTTCCAAGTGTCGGTGAGGTCCCAGGCGAACTGAACTCTCACACGCGGCGGGGAGGGGTATTCCATGGGGTCACCACTTTAGGGAAGGCTTTGGCAGTTTTCTGAAGTTAAACCACACACCTGCCACCTGACCCATCCTTTGCTCTCTTAGGTAATTGCCCAGTGAGCTGCGATATCCCCAAAGTGGAAACAGCCTGCATGCCCACCCACCAGTACATGGAAAAGCAAACACTGTACCCATACAAGGGATACTGTTTAGCGATAGAAAAGAATAAACTGTTTGTATTTGTAACAACACGGATGCATATTAAAATAAGTATGCTGAGTGACAGAAGCCAGACACACATACAGAAGGACATAGCATATGATGTCATTTATTTAAAATTCTACAGAATGCAAAGTAATCTATTATAACTAAAAGCAGACTGTGATTATCTAGGGATTAATGGGGTGGGAGGGAGGGATTATAAAAGTTTAAGAAAACTTTTTGGGGTGATGATTATACTCATTACCTTGAGTGGGGCAATGATTTCATTGCTACATGAACGTGTTAAAACTTTTCAAACCGTACATTTAAACATATACAATATTTATCTATTTTTGTATATTTCAGTAGGAGAAGGAAATTCAACATAGCGATCAGGTTAGGAAGTTAAGAGGAATTTGATCCAATTTTGTAGTCATTTATTTATAAAAAGAAAAAAAGAATGAAATCTGGAATTTGAACATGGAGTTAGTGGAAAATCATTTAAATTGAAGAGATAAAATACTGTAAGTTAGAGCTGCATATTTTTAAAATTTTCCTTTTGTTTTGTAAACTGTACTCCAGCATCGCTGGTACGCATTCTTTTCCGTAAATGTGTGCATTTGCTTTTTCCATGTTAATTTCTGTTACGTTTATGATCTCATTTTTAAAATTTTATTTCACTATTCACACAGGAGAAATAGACATTTTAAAAACTATAAAAAATATGAAAAATAGAAAATAACATATCAAAACTTGGAATAAATAAAGCCTTTTAAGTCTTACACAAACATCACAAAGTTTCAAAAGTAAAATTTGATTAAAGAATTAAAAGCTTGGAATTTTTAGGGATTTATTCTTAGCATGAAATAGAAATCTAAAATCTTTTTTTTTCACAATTATAGGCATCCCATGATAAATTTTCATACATGCTTGGCTGTATTTCCATACTCTTTATTGTGTTTTATCAATTTGTTTATATCTACAACTATATCAAGTTGGTTTTTATTATTATAAGTTTATATACAATTTCATATCAACCAAATAATTGTTCTCCTTCAAAAAAAATTCCTTGGCCTTTTGGTCACCATATCAATTTTGTTGTACAATTTTTAAGCTTAGAAAACCCCATGACTTTGAATTTTATTAACATACTAATTAATTAACAAACTAATTAAGAAGGATTGACATATTTAACATGTTTCATTTTCCTAGGCTGGAGCTTTACATACTGAAAGTTGTCCCCTCTGTCTTCAGTGAAGGAAAGTCAGTTTCTTCATAGTGTTGCCACTTCATATATAACTATAAACAGTATTAGCAAATATGCTTGTATATCGTATTTAACAAACTTGGAAAGACTGGTTTGGGCAAATCACCAAAATTAAATCTACTGCTATCACAAAAAAGAAAGATGAGCTATTTCTAGAGAATAGTTATATGCTCCTTATGCAAAAGTCAATCCCCGAAAGTTCTGAAATTTTTTTTTTTTAAAAACCAGTACTTTGGGGATTTCCTGTAGTACATTCTCCGTAGGAAATTACTTTGTAGACAGAACAAACTCTTTTGTGTCACCACAGATATAGTGGCATGTTTGTGCAGAAACCAAAATTAGTCCCTGAACTTTATCGTTGCACATTATCTATCACTGTCTGTCCCACCGTGCCTAGCATAGTAATGCAATGACCTCATAAAACTCAAGACTATTTCTCTACACAGAAAACACATAGAAATTGTGAATTTTTTTTTTTTTTGCTTCAAAATATGCAGCTCTCGGCCCCGTAGGTTGATAAGGTAAACACAATCTCCCCTCTGTAAACCCTCTTGTGGGAAAATAAATTACTTAACCACAGCTACAAGAGTTGCATGAACAAAATGCGTATTTCTGAAAGGTCCCAATGCAGCCAGTGTTAAGGAAAATAGTGACTGAGTGCCCGATAGGTACGGCATAGGAAAGGCTCTGCACTGTCTGAACGTGAACTTAAGACTTTCCAATCCTGTTCCTTACTTCCCCCAGTGATTCCAATAATGTGTTTTCATGTCTAGTAGAAAAGAGGCTGTTTTTTTCTCCATCTAACTTACAGTGTCTGTAGCCACTTTGGACTGTCTCATTTTGCTGTCATTCAACGCGGCCGATGTCCCTTTGCTCCCGTTTTCCACGTTCCATTGTCTGCGCTGCACACTTTTCAATGATTCTTTGAATGGGCTCATGTCAGTTTCATTCGTCAGCTCCCCTCCCTTTTATGAACAGCGGGGGATGCCGGCGAGGCAGGGCGAGGCGTCAGGGACAGGAAGGAAGGAAGCCATCGCACTCTGAGATGTGTAGCCGGCAGCCGGCTGACAGAGAGCGGCAGAGCTTGGGGAAACGTTCGCTTCCGTGCTCCCGCAAAGAGGAGGAGGACAGCTGATACGGATCCTCTAGGAAAACTTCCTTCTTACAGGGAAAAAAAGGAAAAGCAAGAATTGAGAACAGAACTAGTAGAGGCTGGGGCCCTTTTCCGTTCGAATCCATTTCTCTTTTTTTTTCACAGTAGCAGAGTTTTCACTAATCATATTGTTATGCAGCTAAAAATTACGTTAGCTTATCTTTCGGTGGGTGGTTGAGATGTCATAAGTTATCAGCAAGGATGTGAGTGGAAATGATGCTCATAACTTGTGAGGACCGAGCTTGAAAGAAATGAACTGACTTTCGCTCCCTGTCTCCACTCTCCTCTCAGCCTGGAACATGACCCAGTAGTGGCCCAGCCCTGGCCTGCCAGTGAAGGAAATCGCTGAGATGAAAAGACAGAGGAGCCTAGCCCTAACCCTAACCCTAACCCTGGCACTAACCTTAACCCTAACCCAATGGTCTCGCGAGCAGACTGCTAAGTGAGAAGCACTGATGTCTATCTTATGTCCACAACTGTAGTTTAGGGTCTCCGTTTGAACAGCTTAGTCTAATTCTAACTGAAACTGGAGTTCCATATATTAACTGGACATCCAGCTTCTCCAAGTCTGAAGACACAGTGTGTTAACACTCAACTAGACAGTGAGGGACCTCCCAGGGTGTCTGCACTCCAAAAGGGGAGCATGACAAATGTTTCTGCAATTCCATCCCTGGGAAGATAACTTTTAAAAGGTTGAATGCCAAAAACTAAAGAAAGAAAATTGAATCACTGCATGCTATCAGGAAAAAATGTAGAAGAGTCGGACTGTAAGAAACAGAAAATGAAATATGAAATGGAAAGGAGCAGATTAGTAATGAGAACTGAGATACAAAGGGAGCCGACGAGGTAAATAAGCCGAGATTGCAAAGAAACTAAAATTTCAAACTAGATTGCAATCTGCCTGTTGGAAGTTTTGAAGACCTAGGATCTCAGCACAGAAAACATAATCAGTCATGCAGAGTAAAATGGGCCATGGGATTAAAATGATGGAACAAAATTGGCATTTTATAAGAACAAAATTAGAAAGTGAGTGAAAGTAATCATAATGATGATATAAGAAACACCAAACCTCACTGAACTCGAAGCGAAACATATGGTGGTAAATTTTTTTTGAGTTAAATGTTTAAGGAATAAATCTCTACAAGGATCCAAGGAGAGAAAATATGGGGCCATCAAGAAAGGAATGAAAATTAGGCTTTCAGTATCTAATACTACATGCAAAATTAAAAATTTTAAAAAATCAATTAAGTAATGTTTAACAGAAATAGGAGAGTTTGGCAGAAAACATACTCAGTGGAGTAATTATTTCTCGTGATGTCACTGGAATCGCTAATACGTTAGGGCTCAGAAAATATGCAATGCATGGGCTCGATGAAAATTGCTTGAACACGTATGCCTTGCAATCTGGAGATGAGTCAAATGATGTGTTTTAAAAGACCAGTGAGGACTTTTTAGTTAGGGAAAGAAGGAGGAAGAAGTAAAAGGAGTGAGATAAGGATGTGTACTTTTAGAATGAAACATTAGTGACAATGGCAAGACAGGAGGAACCAATGATAACTCGAAAAAATATCTAAACCCCCAGTCCTAAAAACGCTCAAACTAATGCAGAGACAGCCAAGGACAAGTTGCCCTCTGTGGCTTTGCCTCACAAGTGCATGGATATGGAAGGAACCATGTGCATTGCAACTTCTGGAGGTGTTTCATGCACGTGGATTGGATCTGGGCACCCCTCGTTGTGCGTGGATCCCCCAGACAGAGCAGCTGGGTAGACCGCAGGGCTCTGCACGGAGGACTGATGAATGACAGCCTAAAGTCTTGCAAAATGCATTGTTTTCTGCACTTTTGCAAGAATGGCTGGGAGCTGACGACAACCTAAAAAGGATACTTTGTGAGCTCTTGAGTTAAAATCTGACGTATCTCCAAATAGATATTGTGAATGTCTTTTTTAAATGCAAAAGATAAAAAAAAAAAGGATTTCTAAAAAAGGAACACAATTTTTACTTGTATCCTATAATCTACATAAATTAAAGTTTTACAAAATGG
>PVKM010047122.1:0-10876 GCA_004027735.1 Carollia perspicillata
AGCCACTCTGGTTCGCCAGCCAGTATTCTTCACAGATGAACTACCTGAGGTTTGAACTCATGAAGTTTCATGCTTGCCATAGAAACATACCTCGGAACTTGCTTACCTCAGAATCTCAGCACTATATTTGACCAATCCTTTTAAAACTAGCCATCACACCATGTTAGACAGGCAATGGGAAAAGTTTCTTTTGTTCTAAAGTTGTGTTTTTTGCCTTCATAAGCTCTGGCTTGCTTTGTCTTCCTCAGAGTACATTTCAGGTTTTCCCTGAATCTGGATTTCCTGTATTTAAGTCCTTTAAGACCACAAATAAACCCTTAATTTGTTTTTATAATCAGATTTTTATTGGTAGACAGTACATAGATTTTTTTGTTTACCTGACCAGTGTTAAAAAATATTACTCTTAGATTCCTTAAAACAGGAAGAAAACTTTGAGACAAATGTAATAGGAGTCTACTCTATTGCATTAGGGAAAAGAGATTGAGCTTAACTCTGAATACAATAACAAAACATGGGGATTTAAAACAAGAAGTAAAGTAAGTGAGTTATTGTATGGAAAATTACTAAGACTAGAGAGACATCAAGGGTGGGGGGTGGTTCTTGCTAAAGAACCCTTGGTTCTTTACCTGGTACCATTTGCCTAAGGAACTTAAAAGCTGGATTAAAAACAGAAAAGAAATTTTATTTAAACAATTAGAGAATTAACTCGAGTGTTTGGTTTAAGCAATTATTCCTTTTACACTAAGAAATTATAGTTATTTTCATAGCCTTTGATACTTTTTTAAATTACTATCATCAGCCACAGATCATACCACTCTTCTATGTAATTTAGGCAAACGTGAGCCATCGACCTTCCCTCCATTGTCAAATGCATGACATGTTCTGTATCCTACTTTAGGATTTCCAATTCAATAATGCCGTGATGGATTCTCCGGATATTATTAGGTGACAATGTTTCAAAAGGGGTCAGTGAGGTCAAGCAACAGACAGGGGAAAACAAAAGTAATATTATCATTGAAGGTACACAGGTGGAAGCAATAAAACAATTTGAGACTAGTGAAAAACATAAATTAATAAAATGCCAGGGATAACATGCTTCACAATTTTTAAGTCAGTGAAAACAAGTAATCCTGCTGTAAATAATTCAAATCTTGAAGCATATGCTTATCCTCAGATTTATTTTGTAAATGGTTTTGCTATTGAGAATTTAAAATGCCTGTGTAATTATCATTTTCTCTCTAATACATATTTAAATTAACCTTTAATTTTATCATTTAAAATTTCCAGTGGCATTTTTACATTTGACAAAATAGGTTTCTCTTTTAATGATGGGAATTGGTACAAAGCAGGATTTGATTAATAGAAATCCACCCTCCATTAAACAATCATGAAATGTTTCTAATCTGTTAATAGAGCTTGGGGTAAGCCACTTAGAAATATAACTACGTTTAGTATTTTTTATAAATTTCTATTTCCTGACTTTCCAACCCATTATAAAATAACCATAGTCATTTATTTTAAAAATGTGAAAATAATTATATTGTTTCAAAGAGAATTATTATTGCTCTTATGAACTATTATAAATTTAAATGACTCAATAAATGAACATGCCCTATAGTAACCACCTTATTTCATCTACTTCCTAAGAATATTATATTTAGCTGTAATAAGGAAGATGGTCATCTTAAGTATTATTTGCAAGAAATAACAATTTAATATCCTCAAATGAATGAAAAATGTTCACTCTTTCTTATAGCGGGGTTTTCACATTAATTTAACTGGCAAATTATCAATTAACTAAAAACTAAATGCATTAAATATACATCTTAAATTACAGAATTATTTTAAAGGTAATTGTGTCTCTTCGGGGCATCTTTAACCATCGTTAATTACTATTGTAATGTGGAGTTACGATTTTGCTGCATTTTTAATAAGGGTTCAAAACCACCTTTGGAATTTGCCCCCCTGTGTGTCTATACCAGATATTTAAATCATTTTCTAATTACGTGCATTATAAGGGGCTTAGCAACTAAGGCAAAAATCATTAAACCTCCATTTTCATGTAGAGGGCTTCTCATTTCTAATCAGTGCTTTTCTTCCCATACTGTTTAAACCATTTGTTTTCTTTATTTTGGCTTTCACGTATCCAGAAATGAACCTTCAGAGAACACTTGCGGTTAACATTTTAATCACTATTTTAGAAAAATTATATTTTCTTAAGGCTCTATTTTAATAAAAGATGCAAACAGAAATAAACTATGTTTTATCTCTAATCATCACTTCTTAAAGGATATTTTGTATAATTACTCGGGCTGTTCCTGCACCTACTGAATAAAATAGAGCAATGGGACAGTCTGAGGGTGGATCCAGGCTGGGAGTTGCAAACCTCTGTAAGTAGCATTCAAACAGTAATTTCATATAACGTTCTAAGGGCAAGTGCAAATTTAAAATGAGACTTAATTTTTATTTGAAAATAAGGGAAGAAACTGCTGCCTCCTTCTTCTTAGAGCATTTACTTTAGAAAACTTGCAAGTACCTTCTTCTCTCTTTGAAATGTCTACATACTCTTTTGACAACTAGATAGGCCTTTTGTGAGCTTTATGACCCAGGAATGTCCTCTTCAAGGACTTGAGAGCATCTCTTAGAAATGTAAACATCAAAGAAGATAACACTTCTATCTCACCATTTCTGTGAAAGATGATGAGCCTAACTTCCTGAGCACCTGGTTTAAAATAAAGATGTGAGAAGTATGTTTCTTTTTTTTAATAAAGCCAATTAGCAAATGGATGTTAACCCCAATTACCATATAATGTTAGGGTGAACTATGAGACACAAAGAGTGCTGTCAAGCCTTTTTACTTGAGGTCTAGTTATTATTTATCTTGCGAATATGTCTGTTACAGGTGGTGTCTGCGTGACTACACCAAGGACTGAGATTCATTTCTGTCTCTGCAATCTCCCAGGGGATTGCCTGTAGTGTCCATCACATTCTGTTTAGTGCTTATTCAATAATGAATGTGTTTTATTTATCTTCTACCTTTGTGGAGAGATTGCAGGTTTGGACAAATAATTTGTTTAGTCCTCCCTTTGTATTCTACCCTGTTGTTTCAAAAGCAGACTTCAGTTCACCTGAGTAAGAAGAAACACAGGTGAGGAAAGGGAACTACAAGGACAGGTGATGGGACTGGCACCGTCTAGGGATTGCTTACGTCATGGAAACCAAAAACCTCTGTCTCTGTGACCAGGAAGTGAAAAATTGTGTATGACCTTTGTGTGTCCTGCAAGGGCAGAACATTTCACATTCTTTACTACAGAAAATGAAAATAGGTCCATTCACAGAATAGCAGCATTCTTACATGCAGATTTCTTCTTCATAAACATGAGACCCAACAGTGGGAATGCTGGGACTTACTAGAAATGCATTAAAATGGAGGTGAAGAGAATTAAAAGAATTTCACTTCTTCTAGTTGTGCTGGAAATAAAAGTACAGAGGTAGGGGTATTCACCCTCTTTTGAAAATTGAGAACGTATTATATGTTTATCTCTCAGTTAGCCAAGGATCTTCCCGACCTCCACTGACACTAACCCTCCTAAGACAAAAGCACCTACTCCTAAAAAAATGTATCTCATTGGTGAAATAAACAGAGAACTTAAAAAACAATGGGGGATCATGGCAGGCAAGATAAAAAAGCATGGTGGAAGGTGGTACCACCACTAGCTCTTTAAAAATAGCTAAGATATGGGGAAAAACCCAAGTGTTCCTTGAAGAGCTGGATAAAAGTGTAGTATATGTATGCAATGGAACATTATGCAGCCACGGGAAAGAAGAAATCCTGCCATTTGCAACAACATGGATGACACTTGAGGGCATTATGCTATGTGAAATAAGCCAGAAAAACATAAGTACTGTGTGGTATAAGTTATACGTGAAATCTAAAACAAGCAACAACAACGACAAAATCAAACTCATAGAAATAAAGAATAGAAAAGTGATTATCATTGGGTGGAAGACATGGAGAGAGGTTGTAGAAGCATACAAACTGAGCTTTAAGATGAGTCAAGTCTGAGGATATAATGTAAAATATGATGACTATAGTTGTGTTATATCATCGAAATTTGCTAACAGAGTAGAAAATGTTCTCACCAAACAAATAAATCGCTAGCTAGTTATGTAAAGCGATGGATGTGTTCATTTACTCAATGAAAGGATCCTTTTGCAATGTATTACGTATGTCTACTCACCATAATACATACTTTAAATATATAAAACATTTGTTAATTAAAGAAAAGTGAAATTTTAGAAAATATATATAGGATATGAAAAGGGTATGTGGAGAAAATGTAGTCATAAATTTGGGGCAATAGAAGAAAAAATAAGTTTGAGAAAAAATTGAGCATAAAACATCCGGAAGGAGCAAGATGCGCTCTCTCTCAGCCCATGCTGGGAAGCAGTGAGATCTATAATTGCACGTGTGGAGTAGAGACAGGGTTATGAAGAGACAAGTGAGTCATGGCAGTGAGTACCTATCGGTCCCTGTCTTCTCTGAAAACCACTCATCTGTTATGAAGAAAACGTTCTGTGTGTTTTCTTATAATCCCGTTGGCTGTATTTTCTCAGTTGACGTTATGTTTACAAACAGGTTCTTTGTAGAAGAAAGAACATTATGAATGCAGGTGTTAAACTACCAGTGCATTTTAGTAAAATTAAAATGTTAGTCCATACTCCAAATTTGTTAACTCTTAGTAAACCCTAAAGGAGGTAATTTAGAAAGGAAATTTGAGAATAAATAAAGAGAACATATCAAAAGTGTGTTTCTATTTTCAGTGTAGCTGCCTCCACATTTAGGGAAAGAGTTGTTTAAACCAGAGTGGAAAGGTGTGCTCAGAAGTCAGCAGTTGGTTAAAAAAAAAAAGAAAAGAATTGCAGTCTACCTGTTACAGGAAGTGAGGGTATCATCCTAACCATCTTTTCTGAGCAATCAAAAGTGCTTCTAATGCTTATTAGACAAGGAAGTGATCAGCTTTCACACAGTGGTGGTCCAGATGAGAGGTTACAAAACCAATTATTATTAAACGGACTTTCCACAACACTGAAAGGGAATCTTTATAACGACAATTAAACCTGGAAATGCATGGATAGATTGTTTGAGTTTTAAAATAATTTAAAATGGCTTTAGTTGGATTAGCAGATTAGCCTCAGAAGTATTTTAGTATTTTATGTTTTTCTTTTCTCCAGGAGGCAATCTATCCAGCCAAAGAAATTTACAAATTTCGATCAGTTTTCTATTACAAGGTACCATTGATTTGTGGTAGGATTTAGGGATGTTCTAGTCACCATCATGACAATGATAATTATTTGGAAATAGATAGGGAAAGCATTTGAATTATATTTAACACTGTAAATTTTCAAAAAAATATATATTTTTCTCATATAGTGAATTATTTTAAAAATCAAAGACATTTTAAAATGTTTCTAAATATAGTGGACCTAAATATTAGGTCCACTTAGTATTCTGAAAAAGCTGTCCTTATAAATACTTCCATTGGAATTAATTTTTATTGAATTTATTGGGGTGATATTGGTTCACAAAACCACACAGGTTTCAAGTATACAACACAACAAATCATCTGGAATATGGCATTGTGTGCCTGTCACCCAAGTAGAGTCTCTTTCCATCCCATCTATCCTTTATTTGCTCACTTTGACCTACACCCCTATGTATATATGTGTTATATGTGTGTATATTATATAACATATGATCTATAGAGTCTGGCACACATAAACCCCTTTTCTATTACAAAACCATTTATTACAAAACCATAAGCATGCAATTCTGTAACATAACAATATCACACATATGGTATCAAATGTACCATATGACATTTTATATGAAATGTTTTAATTAAAACTATAAATTATCATACCCATATTAGTACCGCACCAACCCCACTCAAGCAGGCATTATTTCTGCTGGACCCTGTATTTATTTTTTTTAAATGTGTGTCTGGAAAGTATATAGCCATGTGACATGAAAAATAGAGGCATGTATTGAAGGAGATATAAGTTTACAAGAAACATTGTACATAGGACGATGACACTTCAGTCCCCTTCAATGTATGCACCTTGGGACCATACCCAGTTCTCCCAATTGCCATCAGCTGCCTGGTTGTATTTTCCCGAATCTCTCCAATAGTCTGAAGTCTCTTCTCTTTCAAAGGTGATTTTAATTTTGGGAAAAACCTAAAGGCATGGGGTGACAAGTCTTGGCTGTAGGGGGCTGAGTCACATTGGGGATTTGATGTTTCACCAAAAAACTCTGAACAAGATGTGATGCATGAGTGGGAGGCATTATTGTGATAAAGCTGCCAACTACCAGTTAGTTGCCCAAAGTCGTGGCTGTTTTCATTATATTGTATCTCTTAACCAGTTAACAATATTGAGGAAGCTTTTGTTATTAATTATTTGGCCTGGAGAAGTGTACTCGAGGTAGACAACACCTTCCCAATCAAAAAGTGCAGGTAATATGATCTTGATCTTTCTGTGACATCACCACACCTTCTTGGGTGTGGAGAACCAGGCAACTTTTTTTGGGACTACTGGTTCTTCATTTCCAGATCACAGCCTTGGAAGTGAGATTCATCTCTGCCTATGACCTTCCTGAGGAGATCTGTTTCATTGGTAGTGGTTTGAATCAAGCCATTAGCAACTGCAGCATGATGTTCCTTCTGCTCTGGTGGCAGAAGCCATGGAACAAATTTTGCCATGACATGTTTCAATACAAAATCCTGTGTCAAAATCTCAGACACAGAAGTTTTTAGAATCCTCAGATCAGACCCTAGTTGTTGCACTGTCGCTGATCTTTGTTGTTTGCAGCTCGTACACATTCAAAATTCTCAGTTGTTCAGCTTGTTGCAGGCCCTCCAGAACACAGATCACTTTCCACAGATTCCAGGCCAACTTTGAAGCATGTGTGCCACCCTTTTATTTGTGGTGCACTCATTACATCACCCCTGAAAGCCTTCTGAATCACTCAAATAGATTCTGTAGAGGAATGTTCAAGCTTAACACAAAATTCGATGCATATTTATTGTTCTACTCACTCAGTCATTTTGAATGTTATGGCCACACAGTCACAGTCTCACTCTGCTGAATCTACTGCCTCCACTGAGTAGTATAGTGGAGTCATCATTATTCATGTATGTACATTCCAGTCCACTCTCCTTGGCTGCCAGGTTACATCGTTGTCTTGCTAATCATTCTTATTATATGAATAATGGCTGGATCTTTTCTGGAGAAACCTCATATATATATACATATATACATATACAGATTTTTTGTCTTAATCCCTTGTCACCTTCTTTCATCCAACCCCCCAACTACTCCTTTCCTTCTTGCAGATGTCAGTGTGTTCCATGCATTTATGCCTCTGTCTCTATTTTTTTGTCAGTTCATTTTGTTTATTAGATTCCATATATAAGTGAAATCATATGGTATCTGTCTTTCTCTGACTGGCTTATTCTACTTAGCATTGTAATGTCCAATAAAAGCTGTTATAAAAGGTGAGATTTGCATTGTTGTTGTTGTTGTTGTTATTGTTTTTTGTAGCTGAGTAGTATTTTATTGTGTAAATGTACCAAAACTTTTTTATCTGCTCATGTACTGATGGGCATTAAGGCTGTTTCCTGATCTTGGCTATTATAAATAATGATGCAATAAATTTAGGGGTGCATATATTCTTTTGAATTAGTGTTTTGGGCTTCTCTGGATATATTCATAGAAGTGAGATTGCCATGTCAAAAGGTAGTTCAGTTTTTAATTTTTTGAGTTAACTTCATATTGTTTTTCACAGTGGCTGCACCAGCCTGCATTCCCACCAACAGTGTGTGAGGATTCTCTTTTCTCCTCATCCTTGCCAGCATTTGTTGTTTGTTCATCTGCTGATGATCCATCCAGGCAGGTGTGAAGTGATATCTCATTGTGGTTTTAATTTGCATCTCTCTGATGTTTAGTGATGGTGAACATTTTTTCATACACCTATAGGCCAACTGTATATCCTCTTTGGAGAAGTGTCTCTTCAGGTTCTTTGCCCATACTTTAATTTGGTCGTCTTCTTGGTTTTTATTTCCGTACATTATTTATGTATTTTGAAAAGTAATCTCTTATCAGATGTATCCTTAATATATATGTTTTCTATTCAGTGAGTTTTCTTTTCATTTTGTTGATGGTTTCTTTTGTGTGCAAAAACTTTTTAGTTTGATAGTCCCATTTCATTATTTTCCTCTTTGTTTCCCTTGCCCAAGGAGCCATATCAAGCAAAAGTATTGCTACATGAGATGTCTTAGGCTTTACTGCCTGTGTTTTCTTCTAAGATTTTTAAGGTTTCACAACTTACATTTAAGTCTTTTATCAACTATGAGCTTATCATTTGTGTAAGTTGGTGGTCTAGTTTCATTTTTATGCATGTAAAAATGTCCAATTTTTCCAACATCATTTATTGAAGAGACTGTTTTTACCCTATTGTATGTTGTTGCTTCCTTTGTCAATTGTTAATTTACCATAAAAGTGTTGGCTTATTTCTGGGCTTTCTATTATTTTTCATTTTGGTGTGCCTGTTTTTGTGGCAACACCATGCTGTTTCAATTACTATGGCCTTGTAGTATAGTTTGATATGATGTAGCATGATTCCTATAAATTTGTTCTTCTTTTTCAAGATTGGTAAGGCTATGTTGAGTGGTTTGTGATTCCATATAAATATTTAGAATATAAATATTTAGAATATTTGTTCTACATCTGTGAAATATGCCATTGGTATTTTAATAGAAATTGTACTGAATTCCAATTGTATTGGATAGTATACACATTTTAATGAAGTTAATTTTTTCCTATCCATGAATACTCTAGATGCCTATTAATTGGTATCTTTCTCAATTTTATTCTTCAAAAATCTTACAATTTTCTGAGTATAGGTCTTTTACCTCATTGTTTATTTATTCCTAAGTACATTTTTCTTGTTATTGTTGTTGTTGCTATAGTAAATGGGATTGTTTCTTAATTTCTCTTTCTGATAGTTCATTATTGGTGTATAAAATGCCATTGATTTCTGAATAATAATCTTGTATCCTGCCACTTTGCTGAATTTATTTATTAGATTTTTTAGTGGAGTCTTTAGGGTTTTCTATATCATATATAACTTCTAAACTCTATAATTATATAAACATAGAATAGTTAATATTAATATAAAATCTGTATTAATACAATATGTAATTTTTAATTATATACTTTTATATCATAAAGTAAAATTCATTACATTATGCTTCATTAACAATAAGATAGACATGCTATAGCTGTATAGTACAATGATGATAAATTAATTAGTTGCAAATAAATTAATTAAACAAAATTCAGGCATTTTAGCTTCCAAAAAGTAGGTATCAAATTATTTGTCAAAACATCAAGAGAATTAGATGTATATATTTTATTCAAAGATATAATATTTGGATATCCTTTCATAACTCCGTGTTCATATGGCCATAGTATAATATATAATTTATAATTATTGAAGATTTTTCGTTATAGAATCTTTTAAATGAGAGCAATGAGACAATAATAATATTTATGTATTATATATCTGATTCTATGCATTCAATTATTTCATCCTGACAACAATCTTAAAAACAGGATATTTTAGCATTTAATCTATTCTCTGGCATAGGGAAATATACCAATAAGTATATAAGGTATGTCAAAAGTAGGTTTTATAGTTGTTTGTATGAAAAATAATACATTGCATATAATACTGGCTTGGTGGTGATGAACTTCTTTACCTTTTTTTGTCCAAGAAGTTCTTTGTCCTTCAATTTTAAATGAAAGCTTTGATGGGTAGAATAATACTGATGATAGGGTCTTGCTTTTTATCACTTTTAAATATTTCTTGACAATCTCTTCTAACCTGCAAAGTTTCTCTTGAAATATCACCTGACAATCTTATAGAAGCTCCCTTGTTAGTAAATATCTGGTTTTCTCTTGCTGCTTTTAAGATTCTCTTTGTCTTTAAATCTTGAAGAAAAAGAAGAATATGAACAATACAATGCCAATAAGTATATATCTATCAATGATGGAATCTCAAAGTAAAATACATGAACAAGTTGAACAGAGAAGGAGTCATAGATACGGAAAACATTTTAATGGTTGTCAGATAGGAAAGTTGTTAAGGGGATGGGCAAAAAGGTGAAGGGATCCAAGTACACATTGGCTGCTACAGAATGGTTATGGGGATGTAAAGTACAGAACAGGCCATATAGTCAATAATAGTGTAATGGCTGTGTATGGTGTCAGATGGGTGTGAGATTTATATGGATGATCACTTATTAAGTTATGTAATATCTACTCACAGGGGTGTTCACATGAAACTAATATAATGTATGCCAACCAAAGTTAAAAATTAAAAAATTAAAAAATAATATCATAATTGATAAATGATAATACAAAATAAACTCTGTGTTTCTCATACCCACAACTGTAAACCTGCTTTTGACCCTCCCTGTTTATTAAGTTAATACCCATTTTACTATTGATAAAGCCAAGCCTCAGATAGATGCTGCCATGAGGCTAGTCAGTGGAGAAGAGTGCGGGTCTCCCAGACTCCAAATTCTATGCACTTTCCATTAAAAAATATTTTCCTTTCTCATTTTTCTTTATCTACTTTGAAGCATTATTCAATTATTTTCTAGTGTTTTCTTGGCTGTCACTTCTATCAGATGGGTTGCACCTTTTTTGGTTTCCATTTTATTTTTATTTACTCTCACAATGAGAAACAACCAAAATTATTTTTAGATGATGTCAAGATTCAGTGCCTTAAACCTTCAGTTTTGTGCCT
>PVKM010047123.1:0-11530 GCA_004027735.1 Carollia perspicillata
AGGGGAGGGGAGGCCCTGTAAGAAAGTGTTCTCCTTTGATAATCTCTGAGCAAATCACAGCCTGGATACAGGACAGAGAATACAGGAGTAAGGGCAGTAAGACTGTGATGAAGGGAGGACAGAAGGTGGGAAGGATCAGAGAGGCTGAGGCCTAGTGAGCTTCACAAAGGAAGAGCTGAGGCAACACCAAACCAGGGATGGTGAGGCCCAGGAAAGGGTAGAGAGGAGTGAGCATAGTCAGCAGTCTAATGACAGTCGCAGTTTAGTGCAGACCAACGATATATCAGGCCCCTCATATATGTTATATATAGATTTTATAGTCCATGCACCCTGTAAAGAAGGTATTCTTGCCATTCCCATTTCACAGTAAGTGAAGTGAGGCTTAGAGACATTGGATACCTTGCTAGTAAAGGGCTAAGCCAGTGTGGGAACGAGGACTTCCCAATTCTAATGCCTTGCTCCCTAACCAACCACCATGCTGAACATCAAGGGCACCAACAGGCAATGTGAGAGAGAAAGAGACTCTAGTCCACAGCTGTGCTGAGGACCTCGGTCTTTCCTCAAAACCCATGGCTATAGGACATCTTTCCCTTTCCCAGGGGCCTCCAAATGAACAGCTCAAATCTTTCAAGGAAAGTTTCCAAGTTCATCTGTTTTAAGTTGCTTAGAGTTGCTAGCAAAAGGAATAACTCTTACCCACCCTATCCCCAGCAACCAAACACTGGAAACAACCTAATGTCTTCATGCTGTCGTAACAAGAAAATGGCTGAGGAGTAGTTTTTCTTTAATTTTTCCAAAAATAAAAACAAACCACATTCAGCTTTAACTCAATTGTAGGAAAAACAAATTATTGCCCCTTTTCTCCTTCCCCACACTCTTGCCAGGATTCATAAATGAATGAAAACCAGTGAAGGCAGGAGTGTGGGTTGGATTATATTTGAAAAAGTTGAAAATTCAGGGCTCAACTGTTCAATCTATATATATTTTGAAATAATGAAATATAAGACCACGTATAAGCAACTGCTGAGTTAATCCACACATCTATAGTCATTTATTTTCCTATTTTCCCATCAAAAATTTGGGATGCTCTGAGGAAGGACACATCTGTGTGCTTCTCAGACTTGGGTCAAGTGGAAAGAACAATGGGGACTGGAGTGAAGTTGAATCCATTGTTGGCCATGCCACATAGCCTGGTCAGCTTCAGTCTCATTTGCAAACTGCAGGTAATTCCCACCTTGAAGGATTCTTAGAGAATGACATGAACTAATGAACGGGTCACTGCCCAGCACAGAGAGGATGTTTAATGGTTTCTTCCATATGAAAATAGTTGAAAAAATCATAATCTTATGGGAATGTGGCATTGAACAAATTTTTACTGATAAGCAATAAAGTCTAGGCAGGGAGGATCTGACCTTACCAGTGAGAAAGTCTTAATGGGAGAAAACATGAAGGCTGAACAAATATTGTTAAGAGAGAATATCACTAGCATTTATAAAGATAAAAATTAGGAAATTGCCTCAAGTTATTTTTTTAAAAATTATGGCCAGAGAACTCCCCTTCTTGGGTCTCAGGAACCCTGTCTGCTTGACTGGAAGCAGAGGACAGAGGGGCCAGGTGGGTTTTTCTTCAAATCCCCTGCGAGGTGATTCTGCCTGACAATCTCTTTTGCATCTACTTCTCTGCATGCTATTTGACATGAAATTCTCATACATTCAGAAATATCGGCTCCATTAGGATTTACAAAACCACAGAAACAACCCCCTCCCACTACATGATGCAAATGGCTTTGAACATTTCACAGAAATCCCATTGGGGCACCAAGTCAAGACTCTCCATCCCTGCCCTTATCTCTCTGCCCAGGGTCAGTCCCTCGCCTAATGTACCCTTTCCATCTAGAGATGTTTGGAAAAGGTGCTGCTGAAAAGCCAGCCACACGCTGGGCTTATTTAGTCATTCCCCACAGGAAATGATGGAAATTCCTGGCATTCTTATCAGAGAAAGGGGTGAACTCTGCTGGTGTCAGTCTTGAAGGGCTCTGGTGAGAGGAATGCATGCAGCCCTCCTTTGTAGTTGGAGGTGGGTAACTTCAAAGTGGCGCCTTCTCCAAATCCAGAGATGAAGCCAGCCTTCTGGGAAGGGTCCCAGGAGAGGGGAGACAGGCAGCCTGGTCCCCAAGCCCACACAGCCACAAGTTGAGGCATCCAAGTGTTTATCTTGAGCAGCCTCCCAAAGACAGTTCAGCATCCTCTTGGTAAACTCTTCCAATCCTCTCTGCACTAAAAGCAGAAACTCACTATGTGCCTCACAAAGAACCTTTCTTTCTATTTGGCTAAGCACATTGGTGCTGCTACTTTTCAGAAGCCCAAGTGGTCCTCCACACTGTTAGACATTCAGTTCCTCTAAATCTTTCATCAAGGCAGATGGATTTGGAAGGAGGGGATAGAAGGTAAGGGGGTGGGGGCGGGGTTCACGTGTTCTGGAAGGGCTAGGCTCTACTCAATATAGATTTCTCAGGCTGCTTCCATATGCCCAGAACTGTGCAGGTTAAACTGTTTAAACTATTCTTAGTCATCTGAAATCATTATCCAAGGGAAGAAAGGGAAAATAAAAAGGCCAGCTTGTTTGAAACTATTGGTTCAGGGAGGCCTGTGAAGTTGTGAGTGAACAAAACTATTCAAGGATACACTTCAGTAAACACACTTAGAAAAAGGCATTGGATACCCTTTTTTGGCTGTAACCCCCAAATAATTTTTAGTAGTTTTCTTACAATTTTTCCACTTAGTTTTTACAAAAGACGATTCTCCTCCATAGAAGAATGTTCCCTTTTACTTTTTGTTGCTGTTTCAAAGTTTGCAATTTTTCAGATCTTTTTTCTCCCATAGCTATAAATAGTCCCTACAGCTGTGCACCAAGGAAGCAATTTTGTCAAACATAAACAACATATATTTTCAGCTGCCCCCTGTTGCTCACTGTCAACCCTTAAGTCTACCTGTGATTGTCACAGGCGAAACCACTATCTCCTGTTCCTCCATCATTCCAACTCTGGACATCCTATTATTCTCTAAACACAATACAAGAGACTCCAATGCAATCAATGAAACAAAGGCAGTCTGTCCCCACCCCCTCAGCACAGAAAGGGGCAGAGCGGACTCTAGAGGAGGGCCCAGGACATCCAGGTGGTACCAGCCATCAGACCCAACACTGCCTGCCATGAGGCTGGGATAGACAGCCACTGTCCCTGGGTCCCTCTTGCCTCTCTCAGTTCTTAGCAAGGAAGCAGGGGGTGTGATGGGACAAGAATCCAGGAGGCTTCTGGCAATCAGAAAGTTCCGGGGACCTACTGAACCCTAGATACCATATTCAAGCAGCAGGATCAAACGGCCGAAGGGAAGAACATAATATCATGTATGGGGTGCTCACATGTGCCAGGCACTGTGCTGATCCAGGGCCACACTTAACTCCACAATGCCCTTATGAAGTAGGCCTAGTATGAGACTTTACAATTTTAAACAACAATGTGCCCAAGGTCACAGAGTTGCTAAGTGTTGGAACTCAGATCCAAAAGCACATGCCTGGCTCCAGTGCCCACACCCTTAATCACTGCTCCCCACCACCCCAGAAAAGATGAGAGGCAGCCATCAAGTGGGAAAGATGACACCGGGCCTGGCGGCCTCATGGAATTGTTGTGAAGGAAAAACACGTTTGGAAGTCCTTTGGTGAGATAAAAGTGATAACACAGACGTGAGCTAGCTTTGTTATAATCATGTCTACATGGGTTAAAGGGCAGGATCTGGAACTCACCGTGCTTCCCACACTTTCCCCCTCCTCCTGTGGAATTCTGATGCATTCACCTCTTGGAACTTCAATGGTATTTTCTTTCCTCTTATTCCCTATCATTTCAATGGAGTTTTTTTTTTTTTTAATTTGAATGCACTCATGTTAATTATAGGATAATCAGAAGGTTTCAGAAGAAATTTGGATCAATTTATCACAAATTCTAATTTTATAAATGTGTATTAATCCCTTAGAATATGAACTAATTCTCTTTCTCTTTCTGCTAACTCTAATAATAAAGGCTTCCAGAACCACGTGTGCTATTTTTGAAGAAAACGGTAACTGAGAAATAAACAGAAGGATCTCATTGTAGTATATGTCATATTCTATCTATACAAAGTAGAAAATTGTATACTGGTACCTGCTGTTCCAGAGGATGAACTCTGCCACACTGCAACTATAGCTATATCCTGAGTTAATTAGCTCTGCATACCGAGGCCAAGGAACGCTGACCCTCAGAGCCTGTTCAATTTTGAAAATACTCATTTCATTAACCTTTTGAAATCTCCCCTCATCAAAGTTTTGGTCAGAGGAGAAAGTAAGTGGCAAACCCATCAGACTTAACTCCATCTCTTTGTCAGACACACACCCAGAACTTTGGGGAAGGGGTTAACAAGCTCGATGTAGAAAGAGGCTGAAGAAAAAGAGGAGACCCGGTTGAGACCAGAGGGCAACAGCGAATCCCCGAATGTCCCAAGATAACACTATACTAGTTCACTAGAGAAGATCACCTGTGTTGCTCTTCATTGTAACATTGTATTGAATTTGAACAAGTACAGTAGTATCATGTAAACAGCCCTGACGCTACGTAGCAGATGCTTTTGAATAACTATGTATGAATAACTTTGGAAATAAGCCACCAGGTAACAATTTGCTAAAACAGTGGCCCCTCTGTCTGCAGATGACTAACCTCTAGTTCAGCTGAACCTTAAATTTGCGTTATCATTATACTTGCATAAACAAGACATACTGAAAATGAGACAATAACTAAACCCTATGTGTTATCCACTCTGTTTTTGGAAAAATAAAAGCCAACAACATCACCATATGTGGAAGTAAATCACTCTTTAAATGTCTTCGGGAATGAGGTTTCAGACCTGTCACACTCTGGTATTCAGCAGTAGCAACACAAAAATGCCCAGAAAGTGATGACAGCCCCAGAGCTCAGCAGAGGGATCATGTCACCTTTCTTTTTATAGTGCTGCACCTTCAAGGCCCTTGTCCATCTGGTATCTCTCTTAGTCTCACAAAAGGCCTGCAAGGTGGACTTACCTACTTTGCAGGTATCACTGCTCACTGCGCAGATGCGGCATCTGAAGCCCACTGAGTCAAAGTGACTGGTTTCAAGTCACAAGAGTAAGTAGGAGCAGTGCCTACAGGACTGTCCTATCCCTGGATGCCCCCTACCACCACCTCCTTTAATGGTTAGAGTTTAATCATACCCAAAAGAATGGGCTCTTGGGTTCTGCTACATTCAGTGACCAGCTCTGGCCCCTTCTTAGGAACTAAAAACCCATTTGCCTTCTATAAAACCAGGTCCAGAGTCCTGGGTTCTACAAAAGTCATGAGGCTTCCCTGATGGGATCAGACTGGGCGTCCAGCCCACGTTAGAGTTCTGACACTAGGACACAGAAGTTGAGAAGTCACCCTAACCTTATTGCTAATCCTTCCCCCAAATTACTCTGTCCTGGGAGTTAGGAGACCCAGCAGCCATCCCCAGTTCTAGCTAACTGGGTTGAGAAGAACTTAATCTACCCGGGCCTCACCTTCCTTGTCTATAAAATTAGGCTGGTTTAAATGATCTCAAAGGCTCTTCTATCTCTAAAATTCTACTTTACCCCTAGGCTAGCTAGCTATCCACCACTTTGCCTAAAAGCTAAATCCAAGAATCCTCAACATCGGAACAATTCTTTCACAGCCTTTTCCATGGTTTTCATTTTAATTTCATCCCCGTCTTCTACTTGTGCCACTTGGTATCATTCTCTTCACTCCTCTCTGTTTATGCTCTCCAGTATTTCTAAGTTATTTTCACATCCCTCTGAGTCATCATTTAACCACCACACAGTAAATCCTTTCTGCAACTTATTATTTTTCATGTGTTTTTTTTTTCACCAAATCCCCACCCATCTAGCTGGTTACATGATCATTACATTTTAAACAACATTTCTCAAAAGGTCACTCTTTTTAAAGGAAACTTTTCTCTTGGTTCTGCATATCTCTACTGATTTCCAGCTGCAGATTTAAAATCTACTGATTTCCAAAATAGGTAGGCATGTCCACATTTCCTTTGCCTTATTTTGACAAGTTTGATTTTCCTCTTTCTTTCTGCCTTTTCATTTTCGTTTTCCTTCCCTCTATAAGTCTAGGTTTCATCTCCACTCCCGCTGCCACCTTCAGTGAAGCCTCCACAGGAAAGCAGAGCACAGGGTACCACCCAGAAATACGTGACTGTGTAGCTACAGAACAGTGCTGTGGAGGAGGGAAGGAAGGACTGAGCGTAAGCCACTCGGCCAGCATGCGAATGGAGCAGCTATGGGCTTGGCACAACTACACTCCCATTTTAAAGCCCTATCTTTTCCCAGAAAGAAACGCAGAAGTGTGTGTCCAGAAGGAAAATTGCTAAAGCAATGATGGAGCCAGAGCAGCTGGGGGTTGTTAACTTGAATCAAAGTCCAGCCAGGATTTTTTTTTAAGCAACAGGAAGTAGATTCACTCTCTTTCATATTCACTCTCTGTGTCTCTGTCTCTATCTCTGTCTTTCTCTCTCTCTTATACATACACACACATTCTTTTCTTCTCCATCCTTCTTTATTTCCTCTGGCCAAGGCACAGAAACAAGCTGGGGAGAAAACCTCAGTTCCTTTGAACTATCTTTGGAACTTTGCAGTGTTTACTAGCAGTTCAAAGCCAAATTGCAGGGTATGAAAAGCACGGGCAAAGCAAAGAGCCTCCGTGTGCAGCAGACTAGGAGGCAGAGGAGCACGTATTAGTTCCTCCTGGCTGCTTCAACAGATGACCACATATGTGGTAGTTCAAAACACACAATTTTTCTTTTACGATTTTAGAGGCCACAAGTCTGAAATCAGCTTCAGCCGACTGGATGATGTTGTCAGGGCCACGTTCTCTCCAGAGGCTCTGAACAGAAAACCCATTTCCTTGCCTTCTTCCGTGTCTAGTGGTCACCGGTGATCTTTGGCCGATGGCACCATCCTCCACCTTCAGAACGCATCACTCCAGTCTCTGCTTTCCTCATCATATGCATACTGCCTTCTCCTCCAGGTAGTCAAATCTTCCTCTCCATCTCTCTTATAAGGACACTTGTGATTGCATTATTTTCTTTATATTTGCCCACTCAGATAACCCAGGGTGATCTCCCCATCTCAAGTTCTTTAACTTTATCACATCTGCAAAGCACTTTCTGCCATACCGGGTAATATCCCGGTTCCAGGGATTGTGGTATGGACATTTGGGGGGGGCCTTATCCAGCCTACCACAGAGCACTTGTGTCTGGTTAGGTTTCTAGAAGAAGTCTTCTCACTATCTACTAATATCGACTGAGTTATGGGCATGGGGCCTGAGGAAAAAAGGAAAGATGTTTTCTAATTATCAAAAGAGAAAACTCCCATGCATTTTTGCTCCTGTCTTGTCACATGTTCACCTTCCACACCATGTTCTGTCTATTAAGCCATTTGGCTGGTACTCAGCCAGCCCCATAAACATCCCATGCCCGAGTGCAGTTCCTGTTCCACTGCCCTCAGCGCTGTGATGAAATCATACAAAAACTCAATTTCCCACCAAAATTGGGCCTCAGAGCCACATGTTCCTGTGTGTCAAAAGTCGAGCAATCGTCTTGTTACTGTGTCCCAGATCGAGCACAGAGAAGGAAAGAGCTTTGTTAGAACTCACCAAACCTCTTGTAACCGAAGGATTGCACCTCCTCCTCTTCTGTGAAGTCGTCTGCAAGAGAAGAAAAGACATGATGTTAACCGGAGTGAGGCCCAGAAGTGCAGCGTCAGTGCTGGACTCAACTGCTGGGATCTCCACCTGCTCCACCCTCCACTTCAGCACAGTGGCTTTCCTTCTGCTCCTGGAACACACCACGCTTTCTGAGAAAGACCACAGGGCCCTCCTCCTGTTCTTCGTGTGACTCCTCCCTGTTCAGGTCTCAACTAAACTATGACACTTTGGGGATGCCTCTCCCAACCACCACCCAGCCACTGCCTGCCACACCACCCTACTTTAATATTACTTTCTGATACCCTCCTTTATGTGTGGGGGTGTGTGTGTGTGTCATTGTGAGTCTTGTGAGCAGACATGGTTTCTGCCTTGCTTCAAGAATGAATTCCCTGTACTTAGAATGGTGCCTGTCACACAGCAGGGACTTAATAAATTTTGTTGAATGAATGACTGAACAATTATCCAAAGAGTTAAATTATCTTCACGTGATGGGGCCTACAGCTCTCTCATTCAGATGCTGAGTTCTGTGGTCATCTCTTCTAATAACTGCGGCACCTCAGGAGCCCAGCATGACTCCTGCAATGACAACCAAATCCTTCCCTACTCTCCTTCCATTGGATAACCAGGACTGACAGATGGTTTCCCAGTAAATGCACTTCCAGAGACAGCCTTGCCGTGAGAACTCCTACATTTAAGAGCCACTGTGGAAACAAGAGAGATGTTATGTCAGCCAAGCTTTCTACCAAAGAAGCCTGAATCCCCTTTCTAATGTGAACATGATGCAATTCCCTATCACATCAATAAAGAACATTTCATTTTACAGTGCTACCAGGTGTGGGTTCTGGCAATTAATTGTGCAATTAAAAGACACTTTTTATTATGAGTAAAGGAGTCAAGGCCAGGGAGCCCTAATTATTCTTGAGTTAGTCACTACTACTGCCCCCAGCTTTCTCTCCACATGTAATTCGGTTCAGAGGCACTGATTCAGCACTTACTATGAACAAGAAGACTACCAGGCAGTGGGGCTTCAGCAGTGAGTAAGACATGGTCCCTTCCATCAAGAAGCTGACAAGCTTTCAAGGAAGAGAGGCAAGTAGGAAGAAGATAAAGCCTCTGTAATCATCTTTTCAGCTCCCATATAGGACACAGGACCTGCCTACAGCTGAACCTTGAAGTGTTATGGAGAAACCAAAGATGTATGATATCTGTAATATAATGTGGTGAACCTTAGAACACTAGTTTGTTATGAAATGCCATGAAAACACACGTTAGAGAGCAATTACTTTTAACAAGAGAATGGAGAAGTGTGATAGCTTTGTATTTGACCATTGTTTCCTTATTCAGACAACAGGGGAGAGAGAGTGTTTGGAATCTAGAAAACCAGGTGTTCATAATTAAAGTAGTCTTTCGATGTCAAGGATTAAAGGTTAGTTTTTTCTACCTGGAAGAACAAGCTTACAACCAAGAGAAGAGCACCCTTCTCCCTGACTCAGTAATCAGTTAGTTCAACAAATACATACTAATCCCCTACTCTGTATGCCTGCTTCTATCCTATTAATGGCTGAGCAGCTGGTTCTAGTCTCAGTTAAAGAGAAATCCTTATCTGCTGCTTCTGCTTAGAAATCCATGCATTTACTGATTCATTCAGTAAGTGCGCACAGCCTAGGGGAGTTGATGAGACATGAACATAAGTGATGATGCCACCCAGACGTCAGCTTCTCCTGCCAGCTCCAGCCCCTCCTCTCCTGTGCCAACTCTGCAAAAGAATCTACTCACATGCAAACACTGTGGGTCAAGGAGGCATCACCGAAGATTTCACAGTGAAACAAAAGAGCAGTTTATGCTGCATCCCCAGCAGCAAACGCCTTAAAATTTCCCATTGGACATTTCTGTTCTCCCCAAAAGGTTCTTTTCAGCAGGCCCACCATTAGTTTGTTTGTTTGTTTGTTTTCCTCTCTGATCTTTTTCCCATGCAGCATTTAGTCTGACTGACTCCTTTCTCCTTCCTGAAATTTCCCTGGGAACTTCAAATGCCTCATATTTTTGTTATTAAAGCAGTTCAACTCTGCCTTCCAAATTAACATACCCAAATCATTAGGGGGTTCAAGAAAACAAAGGCATTAGAGGCATCCCCCTAATAGAACTCAAGAAGGGAGGATTTCTGAATCTTTTCTTAATCCTCATCCAAAAAGAATTAGGAAATCTTAGAGTAGCTGTTTGCTGGTGGTCGGGGGGTGGGGGGTGGCGGTGGCAGTGGGGGATAAGGGAGCTAAATGGCAATGAAAAAAATAGAATAAAAAAGAGAAAAACTATATAAATTTCTATCTCATCCAACTCTAAAATTAGAAAGTTATGTGAGGTATAAAAGGTACAAATAAAGTATCACAAATAATGTCTGACTGGATTATCAGGAAGGTCTCATAGAGAAGTTTTTTGTTGTTGTTTTCTTCATCCTCACCCAGGGATATACCCATTTATTCCAGAGAAGAGGAAGGGAGATAGAAAGAGAGAAACACTGACACAAGAGAAACATCAATTGGCTGCCTCCCAAACGTTCCTGACAGGGGACCAAACTTGAAACTCAGGCACATGCCCTCACTGGGAATTGAATCCAAGACCTTTCAGTTTATGGGATGACACTCCAACCCACTGAACTACACTGGCCAGGGCAAGAAGTGTCTTAAATCAGTCTTTCTTAATATTTTTTCTTTGGAGTGCAAAAGAGAATTTGGGAAACACTGCATACTATATCCCTTTCTTAGAAGTCCACAATGGATTTTGAATTATTAGAGACTCTAAGAAGTGCTAACAGAGCAAGAGAGAAAAACACTTGTTTAACTTTGTTTTACTCAGTGCTTTCAAAAGTTGACCTTAGAATCCTTTTTAATATCTTTAAAAGTTGTAAAGTTGGGCAGGTAACACTTGGTATAACAGTTCATTAGCATAGGTGTCCCCCAGAGCCCCAAATTTTCCCAGCTATTCATTTTTAAGTATATTTTATTAATTATGCTATTCTAGTTTTCCCAATTTTCCCCCTTTATCCCCCCTCCACCCTGCACCCCCCAACCCTCCAGCATCCCCCTCCTTAATTCATGTTCATGGGTTATACATATAAGTTCTTTGGCTTCTCTGTTTCCTATAATACTCTTAACCTTTCCCCATCTATTTTATGCCTACCAGTTATGTTTCTTTTTTTTTTAAATGTTACAGGGACCTTTTAGGATTTTTAAAAAATATATTTTATTGATTATGCTATTACAGTTCTCCCATTTCCCCCTTCATTCCCCTCCACCCTGCACACCCCCTCCCACCCACACTCCCCCATTTAGTTCATGTCCATGTGTCATAAGTTCTTTAGCTTCTACATTTCCCACACTACTCTTGCCCTCTCCCTGTCTATTTTCTCCCCACTGTCTATGCTACTTATTCTCTGTACCTTCTCCCCACCCTCTCCTCCCACTCCCCTGTTGCTAACTTTCCAGGTGATCTCCATTTCTGTGGCTCCGCTCCTGTTTTAGGTGTCCACTTAGTCTGCTATTGTTTTAGATGCGGTTGTTAATAACTGTGAGTTTGCTGTCTTTTCACTGTTTGTATTTTTTACCTTCTTTTTCTTAGATAAGTCCCCTTAACATTTCATATAATAAGGGGTTGGTGATGATGAACTCCTTTAACTTGACCTTATCTGAGAAGCACTTTATCTGCCCTTCCATTCTAAATGAAAGCTTTGCTGGATAGAGCA
>PVKM010047124.1:0-11529 GCA_004027735.1 Carollia perspicillata
CCACCTAGTGGAGGTAAGGCCCAGACCCCGCTTCCCCAGGGCCCAAGTCCCGAGGTCCCATCAGCTGCACAGATTTGCCTCAGGGACTGCCCTAGAGCCCCAGGCCCTAGAGCAGCCTAGACGGGCCAGGGATGTGACCCGGCTCTCTCCCCGTGGACAGTGGCACCGGACGCCCACCACCCAGGAGACGGACGGGTTCCAGGTGAAGAGACCGGGGGACCTGAGTGTGCGCTGCACGCTGCTCCTCATGCTGGACTACCAGGTCTGTGCCAGCCCCCGCCCCAGGCAGCACGAGGCCCTCGGCGCCCCCACACCCCTTCTCTTAGACCGGGCAGGCTGAGGCCACCCAGGTACACATCCCGAGAGACCCATCCTCCTCTCTGCCCCCTTCTCCAGAAGCACGTTTCCAAGGAACCCGATCACTGTGTCTCTCCCACCCCCACCCCAGTCCCAAGCTGCCTGAGCTCTTTCCACTCCCTGATTCCCGTGGGCGCCTTTCCCCAGCCTCCCCAGTTCAAACTGGACCCCCGCCTGGCCCGCCTGCTGGGGCTGCACACACAGAGCCGCTCGGCCATCGTCCAGGCCCTGTGGCAGTACGTGAAGACCAACAGGCTGCAGGACTCACATGACAAGGAGTACATCAACGGGGACAAGTATTTCCAGCAGGTACCCTGAATGCCGGGACATGGGGAGCAGGCGGCGTTGACGGCAGGGGATGTGGCTCCACTCAGGGAATCCCACCCCTGCCTTCTAGTTTCCCGGGCATTAGAAACCATAGTCACGGTCTCAGAGCCAGAGCCCGGGGTCCTGGTCCAGGCTATACCGAGATGCAGGTCTGTGCTGCGTTTCCGCCACCCCAGGCCGGGAAGATCAGGAACGCTACAGAGCTCGCAGAAATGTAATATTCTTGCCACCTGGAGTTGGACCCCTGGGTTCTAGGCCTGGTCCTGACTCCGGGTGAGTCACCTCGCCATTGTGAGCCTTGTTCCTTATCTGTCCCGTCTAAGCCACTGGGCAGTTAGGAAAATCCAATTGCTATGAAAGGGACTTGCCGAAAATTCTACTGAAGTAGAGATCATTGATACATTTTAAATAAAGACAGCAGATAAACCGTAGGCGTAGAAAGCACAGGTGATGTTTATTGAGCATGTGCCGTGTTCCACGCACTTGGTGTTCCGATGCACCGAATTCTCACCGCGGTCCTGGTGGTGGGCACCGTCCTTATGCCCACTCGAGAGAGGAAGACACTGAGGTCTGGGTCGGCAAGTAACTTGCTCGGGCTGCACAGTATGTGGTGGGAGCAGGCTCTGCACCTCGGCAGGCCGACCCAGGCCCGTTCCCACGCACCGCACCTCACCGCACCTCCCCGCACGGCCCGCAGGCCCCCTGGGCCCAGCCCGTCCACGCTGAGCAAGGAGACTTGTTCCCGGCTTCCCGCGGCCTTTCCAGAAACGGAAGGGTCGAGAACTACAGCTATGCTCTTTTCAGCACCCAAGAGCGGCCTCTCTCTCCCACTTCAGATTTTTGACTGTCCTCGGCTGAAGTTTTCTGAGATCCCCCAGCGCCTCACAGCTCTGCTGTTGCCCCCTGACCCCATCGTCATCAACCATGTCATCAGGTGAGGCCCCCGGCTTGCTCCTCAGATCAGGGAATCATTGGTCCTGCCCTCCTTGTCCCTCCCTTCCCTGCGCCCCCTCCCTCCCCAGCGCATCTGCCCCCAGGGCCCTTGGCCTCTGTGGGAGCAGGTGAACGCCAAGGGCTGGACTTCCTGGCAGCGTGGACCCCTCGGACCAGAAGAAGACAGCGTGCTATGACATTGACGTGGAGGTGGAGGAGCCACTGAAGGGACAGATGAGCAGCTTCCTCCTGTCCACGGCCAACCAGCAGGAGATCAGCGCTCTGGACAGTAAGGTGGGGCCAGGGCCCAGAGCTGCAGTGGGAGGTTAACCCAGAAGTGACAGCGTGCAGACAGAACAGACACGAGCACGGGCCTATGGAGGGACGAGGGACATGTGTAGCCCCTTCCCTGGGACCGTTCTTTAAAGGAACGGCAGCCGCCCTTCCCCCACTGGCCTCCCACCTCCTTCCCATCTTCTCCCGCATCAGCCCGGCCAGGTGCAAGCGCCTGTCTTTCTACCTGTAGATCCACGAGACGATTGAGTCCATAAACCAGCTCAAGATCCAGAGGGACTTCATGCTAAGCTTCTCCAGAGACCCCAAAGGCTACATCCAGGACCTGCTCTGCTCCCAGAGCCGGGACCTCAAGGTGAAGGGGACTTGGGGAGCACTGGACGGAAGACAAGCATATGGGGAGGACAGCAAAGGTCGCACACAGGGGCACGAGGGGTCCGGGCCCAGGGCTGACCCCTCCGCCCCCTCCCAGGTGATGACGGATGTCGCAGGCAACCCCGAGGAGGAGCGCCGGGCTGAGTTCTACCATCAGCCCTGGTCCCAGGAAGCCGTCAGCCGCTACTTCTACTGCAAGGTGGGGAGGGGCCCGGGCCCCCTGGGCCCCCTGGGCCTCCCAGGCCCCCCTCCTCACTCGGAAAAACCTCCCTTCTCAGTCTCCTCGGGCGCCCCTGCCACTCTGCCGTGCCCCTCACCTCACAGGAGCCCTCCCTGCTGCTCTTCCGGGGCGGGCGGCTGGTGGGGGTCCACCCGTCACTCACCCACAGCGCCATAACCCTGCTCCTGCTCTGGTTTCCCTAAAGATCCAGCAGCGCAGGCAGGAGCTGGAGCAGTCGCTGGTGGTGCGCAACACCTAGGAGCGCCGCGAGGGGGCGCCCTGTGCCCCGGGGCTCTGCCATCGCCCCTCTGCTGCCCGCCTGCCTGCCTTCCGGTGAGGCGGGGAACTGGATTAAAGGTCGTTCATCTGACGGCGGCTGTGTGGTCATTGGCAACTGGGAGAGAGGAGGACAGGGGAGGCGGTGGGTCCACAACCTCCCCGGCCCCTCCCTCAGATTCTCCTCCTGACTCCGTTCCCCTCCACCTGAAAACACTTTGGCAGAAGACACTTTTAATCACATTTTCTTATTAAAAAAAAATACAGCCACGAGCTCTCCATCTGTCCGTCCGGCTCGCCTGGCCCTCCTGGGGCTGAGGCAGAAGGGGGAGCCCCGCCGGGGCGCTAGGTGCTGTTGCCCTGCTCCTGCTCGAACAGGGCCATGGCGAGCTGCGCCCGGCCCGCCAGCCCCTCCAGGTTGCTCAGGCGGCAGCGGTGGTACAGTTCCTCGCTGAGCCGGGGGCTGCAGTCCCGCAGGGAGAACTTCTGCACCAGCCCTGGCTCCACGGCCCGGAAGAGGTGGAGCCCTGAGAACCGGAGGAACACATCCATCACCTCCAGCCCCTCCAGGGCTTCCTCCTCTTCCTGGCCTGCCAGTTCCGCGGCCAGCCGCGCGCGGGCCGCCAGGTAGTCGGCGTTGTAGAAGCAGCCCTCCGCCGACGCCTGGCGGTCAAACCGGCCTCCTCCGGGAGCCCCCCGGGCAGGGTCAGCACCAGGAGGGGACGGGGGGTCAGGGCCGGCCCCCGGGGGTCCTGGGGGAGCCCTCTGCGGTGCCAGGGCGGGGTGGAACTCCTGGAAATGAACGGGGAAGAAGGCCTGCCAGCCGGAGATGGCGTTCATGCGGCAGCGGTTGAGCACGTCCGCCCCGGGCCGGGTCCACACCGTGGTGAGGAAGAACAGCGTGTCCACCGGGTGCTTCTTCGACACCACGTCCATGAGCCGCACCTGGGAAGGCGCGTCCGCCCGCACTGCGAGCCAGGCCAGCCTGGTCCCAGGGTACCGCCGCTCCAACTCCGCCGCTGCAGACTTCACCCCGAGAAACGGGTCCAGGGCCCCTCGGCCGCCTTCCCGCGGCCCGTAGACCAGCAGCAGGGTGAGCAATGCGTGCTCGCGCGGCTCCAGGACGCCGGCCGCAAAGGCCTCGAGGTACGCGGGCGCCGCGGCAGCTTCGGCCACCAGAAGGGGCAGCACCAGCTGCACGCGGGTGGCCTCGGTGACATAGGGCATCGGCAGGATTTCCACGCGGCTCAGCGGCCGCAGCAGGCTGACCCTGCGGGCCAGCGCGCGCCGGTGCCCGCGCTGCGTCACGGCCTCCAGCAGCAGGTCCAGGGTGTACTCCATGCCCCGCGCGGGGTCGAAGCGCCGGTAGCCGTTGAGCAGCCGCTGCTTCTGGAAGCGCAGGCGAGGCTGATAGCGCCGGTTCAGCTGCTCCAGAGCCGTCTCCACGGCGTCGCCCACGTCCGCTCGGCTGGCCCCTTGCAGTGGGCACTTGGGCGCCCCGTCCGCGCAGGAGAAGATGTGCTGCTCTGTAAAGTAGTCCCAGCCCAGCACCTCAAACCGAGAGCGCGGGGTGAACGGGGCCGGCAGCCCCACCGGCCAGCTCAGCCCTGCCTCCCCCTCGGGGGTCAGTGAGGTCAGGTTCCGGATCTGGGCCTGGTTGGGAGGGACACACAGTTAGTTCCCGGGTAGGCAGTGGGGACCCGGCCTGTCCTGGGCTCCCAGCTCTGTCCTGACACTTAGTGGGGTGCTCCTTGGCTAATCACTCCCTTCTCTGGACCGTGCGCTCTTCGTCGGTAAATGCAGTGGAAACATGAAGCGCACACGGGCACACAAGTGCAGTGAGGAGGCCACGCGGCGAGGGCGGAGGGAGCTTGGGCGGGCAGACGGTAGGGCCTCCTCCCATGGAAGAAGCTCCACAGCCTCCCCTGCCCATACCCAGGGTGCCCCTGAGAACCCTCCTGAGAACTGGACCTTCGTGTTCACCTGTGCTTCCCCTCCCACAACCCCACAATCGGCCAGGACATTCTTCCACCCTTGGGTTTTTCAGGACAGCGCCAGAAGTTTGGGGACTTTGGGGTCGCTGCGTCTTCCCTGGAGCGGCGCTGTCGGAGAGGAGCTAAAAACTACTATTCTAAGCACTGTTCGGAGTCCCGAGCTTCAGAGTTCACCTGCACCCCCTTCTAACTGCAGCCCAGTCTTTCCAGGAGCTGATAGGATGCCCGACCTGGGCCCAGGAGCCCCTCCACTCGGGAGTCAGCCCCTTGCTGCCCCGCCAGCCTCCCCTCCCGGCCGCCAGCTGGCTGCGCCGGCGCCCTCCGGCTGCAGCCCGGGCTCACCTGCAGCTGCTCTATCTCACTGTACACGCGCTCCAGCTCCAGCGCGCTGAAGCGCTTGTGCAGCCGGTACATGAGGGTCCCCTCGGAGACGGGGTGCACCGCGAAGGCACTCAGGAAAGCCGAGCTCCCCTCCTTCTCGGGGTCTCTGTTTTTGGCCAGTTCAAACGAGCGGTACTGCTGCCCCTAGAGGGATCAATCCGCTCAATCAGGGCCGCGCACAGAGGGCCACCTGTCCCAGCCACACCAACTGAACCAGCGGTCCCATCACCGCTGCCACTGCCGCTGCCGCCGAAGGGCAGAGGGAGCAGGAGCCCCGTCCAGTGTCCCCTGAACCTTGCTTGGCCTTACCCTCACCACCACATTTTGGAAAAGAATGTTCGGTAGGCAACTAAGGGTGCTCTCTTCCCCCAGAAAACCCCACCGTTTCTCCAGAAAACCAAAGCTACGAGCCACCAAGTACTCCTAAGCCGCTGTCTCCTTTCCAGCCCCCCCACAGGGCAGCTCTCAGGGCAGCTCTGCAGGAGAGTGGCCATCTCCAGAACATTCCCAGGTTGTTCAAAACTGTGCATGTGGCGGGAAAGGGGGCAGAGGTTGGGGGCAGATGCGGGGAGGACTGATGAGTAGAAGACACCTTTCTGCCATGCTCTCGGGGTCACTGACAACATGCTACTTTTGACAGCCCCCCGGGGTCAGAGACTGCCTGAGGTGAGCAGCAGCAGCAGCCCGAGGGGCACTCAGCATCCATGAAGGACCAAACAGCAGCCCAAGGTGCTGCCAGGAAGGGGCCGGCAGCGCCCAGCCTGCAGACCAATCCCTCAGGCACTACCGAGTTGTTAGGGACCGGGGCTGATTCGAAAGGGTCGTCACCTGGTGCTGCGAGACACAGCCGATACCCAGAGAGTCGATGAGGCAGCGGCCAAGCCACTCGTCCGGACGGGCGCTGAGAATGTCCCCCCGGCAGCCGTCCAAATGCGGCCGCAATCGAAGCAGGAGGCTCCGCGACAACAGGTAGCCAAAGCCGCCGTGGCAGTAGCGGGCCTGCTCGCCGGCGCCAATGAACTCCTCCGCCCGGCCCAGGTACAGGTCTTGGTTGATGCTGAGGTGGCCGGCCAGGGCTGCCAGGCGGGAGGCCTGCACATAGGTGTCATCCTGCATGATGAAGAACCAGTCGTAGTCGGCCCCGAAGTGTGTGTGAAGATGGCGCAGGGTCTCGGACATGAGCCAGGCTGGTCGCTCGTCCCCATGAGATACCACCTGCATCCCCACTGGAGCCCGGGCCGCTCGTTGCCCAGTGAAGTAAAGCAACCGAGGGAAGTGGTGGGCCACTGTGCGGTTCACGGCCACGGCCAAAGTGGACAGCGTGGCCCGGGAAGTCAGGACAGCCACCAGCAACCGCTCCCGAGAGCCCAGCTCTGTCTGGATGTATCGGGTCCTGTGGAGAGACCAACCGGTCAGGGGTCAATTCCCTCATTTCTAGGAACGCAGCTTGTCCAGCACATACGTCCCCCAGGACCGATTGAGTTGGAGGGGAGCAAAGAGAAGCAAGAGACCTCCTCGTCAATATCAATTAGCGCCTGAGGGAAGTGTGCTCTGAATAGCCAACACCAGAATCGATTCGGTGAGGGGTCCGCTAATGACGGATTACATGAAGTTGGTGCAATTCCCGCCCTGTTTAAGACAACCAACACTAATGTAACACCAATGGGTGAGACTTTCTTAGACTAAGGAGGAGGGAAAAAATTGCCACGAACCATGATGGTACAAATTACCGCAAGGAGGCTAACATGGAATCTCAGTGTAGGCAGCAGCCAGGACTTGGAGCAGCCCTATACTGGGGTTGGGAGGCATGCAGCTCTCACCTGAGCACCTTCTTGTAAGGCTTGTTGGGGTCCCTGTAGTAGGGGACAATGCGGGGTTTGAAGTCTTCATCGCTCTGGTCCAGCCGAGTTCTGGAGTCGGGATTCTGTGGCCCTCCGGGTTCCCCCACAGCCTCTACACAGGGATCTTCTCCCTCGCCTTGGATCCAGGAAACCCGCAAGAGGCTCAGACTGCACCCCAGGGACAGCCCCAGGATGAGGGGCAGTGCTGGGCGCAGCAGGGCCAACAGGGAGCTCAGGCGCATGGTGGCAGGCCCTGCCGTGTGCGTGCCCCAGAGGGCACAGCCTTGAGGACCAATCAGTGGGCTGATGGGCGCCAGGCCAGGAGCAGGCCTGAAGTTTTAACCAGGAAACCTGGGGCCAGTGAGGTCGGCCACAGAGCAGAGCGTGTTCGCTTCCAGGCCCAGCATCCCAGGAAAGCTGGACTGGCCGGTCTTCACAATCCTGCCTGCCTCGTCTTCAGTTGTCAAAGTGCCAGATCTAACCCTCAGTCCAAATGGTAATATTAGAATCAATTTCACCCATTAACGGCTTATGGTCTGTCTTCCAGTGGAAAGAGGAGGAAACAAAGTTCAATCCTGCGAAGCCTGACTCAAAAAGGAGGACTACACACTTCTGCAGACTAAGTCAACGCCAGCAACAACTGATGAAGAGAGGGGAAAGGCACATGCTGGCCAGAACCGGGGCCCCTGCTAGAGAAGCCCCCTCAGCAGGCCTTTCCCAAAGCGCCAGGCTGGGCGCTCAATTCACTGAAGGGGTGCTGGTTCAAGGCCTCTTTCTACTCTACTCCCCAGTGTTGAAGAGAGACAGGGTTGGAGAGACCCCTCCTCTCAGTCAGGAGCGGTCAGGAGCCACTGGCATGGCCCGCAGAAGTTCTGGCCACCAAAGGAGGTGGGCAAATAGGGAAACTGGCCCTGAGAGCCCCTCAAAGGCGCAGGGTGGCTGATGAAGCCTTCGAGCAGGACATGCTTCTCCCAATCCCAGATGCTGAGAGTCAGGGGCTGCCCACCACCCTCTTACAGGGTACAGGAGGCAAATGGCAGTAACTCCGGCTGTGGAAGAGCCATTCGGTGTCTGGCTTTACCAGGGCCCCAGGTACCCCAACCAAACCAAACCGAGACGACGAGAAGCAGCAGAAGGCAGCGCAGGGATCCCGGGAAGGCACACGGAGCCTCGGCTGGCTGCGCCGTGGCGTGCCAGGCCCGGCGCCCTTGCTCTATCTCTCAGCGATCGCAGACCACTTCCAGTCCTGGAAAGAAGGCTCAAAGCGACTTTTAGCCGGTAGCCTCAAAACAAAAATAAAACCGGCTGCGTCACGGAGCTGCCGCAGGGGCTGGGGACTCAGCTCCGCTTGTTCGGGCGGTAGGACTGGGAGGGGAGGGCCAAGACCCCGAGCCCAGGCCCTTACGCGGGGGCAACAGCCCTGCCTGCGCCTGCGGGCGACAGGCCACAAGGGACACCCCGAAGCCCGCGGGGGGGTGGCCCCTGCAGCTGGGCCGGGGGCGGACGGACAAAGGATGTGATCGCCGTGACCAGCGCCGTTCCAGGGAGCAGGGGGCGAGGGCGTGGGGGTGGGACCTGTTCGTGTCGTGGGGAGCGGCGCCCCTGTCGTCCTTGCAGGGGGGAGGGCAGGGAAAGAGGAACAGACCCCAGTGCCCAGCCGAGGCGCCGGTTCCGCCGCTGCAGCCGCTGCCACCTCACAGCCCCGCCCCCTCCTTCCTCTTCCGCTGGCTGTCAGTCCCCGTCTCTATGGTGACCGCATCCGGCCGCTCGCTCCGCGGCGCGCGCTCTATGGTCGCCCCGCCCCTTCGCGGCGGAAAGGCCAGCCGCGGGGCTACGCGCTGCGCCGGGCGGTCCCCGCCCCACCCCCGAGAGCGAGCGGGCCTTCCCAGTGGACCCTAAAGTGCCCCGGATCTTCCACCTCAACTCGCATCTGCCCTGGGGTAAAAAAAAAAAAAGAAAGAAACCCTTCCGCTTCCATGATTACGCTTCGGCCTTCCGGACTTCTTGGGGAACCCCATCTTCCGCTCAGTTATTTCACAGCTGTTGTTTGCCTACCAAGTTCCAGGCCAGCGTGACAGGTCCTGACCAAGTACACCGGACGGGACCAGGTGGGCGTGGTCCCTGCCCTCTGGGAGCTGAGAGTTTAACCGGCCACAATACGAACTTGGGTGGAAATCCCAGACCGTCCTAAGTGCCAGTGCAGAAACGTGGAATACAGGGGGAAGAATTAGGCTGGGAAGTTGGGAATGCAGACGTTCAAAGCTTCTGTACGTTACGCAAACAAAAAGTGAGTTTTCCAGCTAAAGAGCAGAGCACAGGAGGCTCAGAAAGAGGAAGGACTGGCTTAGAAAAGAACTGGGAAGTCCAGGGCGGCTAAGGCCTGGCGGGAGAGGGAAATAGCCCAGGGGAAGCTGGGGTCTCGCGGGGCCTTCTAACGTCCACGGCGGGTTTCCAACCCGGATGGCCCACCCCTAGGGGGTGATTTGGAAACGTAACCGGCAATTTTGTTGCCGAAAGGTGGAGGGGAGGGGTCCACATTGTAAGTTAGTATCACACAGGAAAGAATTGTCTGTCCCATGGGGCTATGAAATGGCCTACTGAACATTAAGGTAAGTGGAAAACAAACGAAACCAGCAATCAATGGCAATCATTGATCCTTGAGCCTGTTTTATATGCAAAGTTGGGAGTAATTTTGCCAGGTGGTAATGTGTGCTGAGTTTTCCAGGAATGTAACGATCATGTAAATGGAAGGAAGGCTGTATTTTGTTTTGTTCAAGAGTTTACTAAGAGTGACCACCTGTCTGGAGATGGCGATGTCATTCATGGTGCTCTGTCTGCATTTGTACTGTCATTGTCAAGGTGATCCCACGTAGAGGTTTGCTGTTTCCTCGAATTCCGAAACAACAGCATTTTATTAGAGAGGATTTTCTTTTCTTTCTTCTGTTATGGTTAAGACACTATTATTTTTTTTTTTGAAATATATGTGTGCGGTTGGGTATTATCATCTATGAGCTTTCTCTCAGAACCGTAAAGGGGGTGCCCTAAAAAATATTTGCTATTAAAAGGGACCCCCAGGGCTGGTAAAGAAGCATCAGTCTAGGAAGTATGTAAGGTAGCACTCACCAGCACTCTTATCCTTTGCTGTGTTTTGGTCTTGACCTCGGATAGACCACAGTTTCACCTCCCCCCAGCCACTGGCATGTAAAAGGTGGCAAATGAATGACTTGTTAGAAGAGAGTCTGCGAAGCAGAGTAGGGACACTCACCTCGAGACTGGAAGGTAATAGTTTCCAGATCAGCATTGTCCAGTAGAAATATAATGTGAGCTACAAATGTGAGCAATATATGTAATTTTAAATTTTCTGGTATATGTTTTATTACCATATCAATATATCCAAAATATTCTTTCAACATGTAATCAATATAAAAGATTGAGGTATTTTACATTCTCCCCCCACCCATGCAATCTTTGAAATTCTGTATGTATTTGACACTTTTAGCTTATCTCAATTTGGACCAGTCACATTTCAAGTGCTCCATAGCCACATGTGGCTGGAGGCTACCACATGGTACAACACAGTTCCAGACCCTGGTCACTTGGCGAGTTTCCAGGTAACTCTGGATGAGACATTTCCTTCCTTGGGTCTCAGTGTCTTCCTATTTAAATGAAGCGTCCAGACTAGATATTCTCACTTCCAGCCCCGACCTTCTGTGATTTTTCACCTTTAGCCAGTCCTCCTCTATCCTACCCACATCTGCCTCCTTCCCATTTCTCCATTCTTCTCCCCTTATCTCCAGATGTGTTCCCTGCAAGGTAGCTGAACCCTGGGTGGGAACAGCAGAATGTGTAAGTGGCCCACAAGATTTCTAGGCCACTCTTGCTGTGCTGAGGGAAGACTGCCCAGCAACTGTTGACTCATGGGGAATCCTGGACATGATTGGTTGCTGTGCAGACAACTTCTTAACTGGATACAGTCTTTCTCTTGCTATCCTGAGCCATTTTACAGGGCTGGCGTTCGTTCTATAACCAGAAAATTCCAGCCTCAAATCCTGCCACTGTCTCCTCTCCACAGTGTTGTTTTATTAACAGTTCTGTGCCTTTGCTTCCACTCTGTAAAAATGGTAATAACATCTACCTCAGGGTTTGTTGGGAGGAGGGGATTAAATGGAATTACATAAATGAAAGAGCATAATAAATGTTAGTTCTCCATAACCTGTAACCTGCCTGTAACAACGCATTTTAATGGGACTGGGTGAGGGAGGAGGCCTATTGTAAACAGTGGTCCCAGGAGGTTAGGGGCTTGGAACAGTGATTTAATGTGATCCACATCATATACAGCTTCTCTGCTTCATAAAGAAAGGCTTTGCAGTCAACTGTCATCTATATTTACTTAAAACAATGCTTCTGCCCAAAGTAGGTGCCTACTGTATGTTAAATGCACTGAATTAAAAAAATATCTAATACATACTTAGACTAGGATTCTGCTAGTGGCAGAAAAGACAAGAAGTAGGCCTAGCAGAACTCTGGCTAA
>PVKM010047125.1:0-11528 GCA_004027735.1 Carollia perspicillata
CAGAATATGAGTTCGCTTGGGCTCAGCACCTCTGGAAGGGTGGCACACTGGAGCAGGCTAAAAGCCTGCCCACCACAGCCTCCCCTGACACCCTTGATCCCTTCAGTACCCAGGGGGCCCCGCCAACAAGCACCAGACCCACCTTTCCTCTCTATCTTCTATACCACACAGGAATACATGTGCACACCCAAGGACATATGCGTGCTCTTTCCTATGGCTCCCCCACACTTCTCCAAGCATCTGTTTAGATGCTGTCTCAGCAGTATGGCCTTCCCTGGCCACCGTCTGTGAAGAATGAAAGCTTTCTGAGTCCCTGCCAAGCACTGCCAACACTGACATTGACACTCTGACATGGTTGAATGGCCTGCCCCTCACTGGCATAGAAGCCCTGCCAGGCAGGCTCCATGGCCCCAGCAATCTCGTGCAGAGCTGTACACAAAGTAGGGGCTCAGTCAGTAGTAAGTAAGTGAGTGAACAGACTGCACAGACTTGGGCAAGCAGCTGAAGTCTTGATCTCTGAGGATAGTGACTGCTGGTATGCTTACTGTTTCCAAAAGTCCAGAAATTAAATCCTCTCCAAACCTGAACTGTGGAGATCTCCTTGCAGCACCAGCTTCCCATCTTCCCAAGAAGTGGAAGAGCCTCTGACCTTTCTGGGTTAGGATGGCTTCCCCAGCTAAATCCCAAAGGTGCCTCTAACCTTGAGATGCTAGGCCAACTGCCTACCATCCTGCAGCCCTCACCTCACCCATGCCCCCAAACAGTGCAGTCATGGACTTTGTGCAGAGCTGGGCAGGGTAATGGAGGCTCTCTAAGTCCCCAAGGGATGCTATTCATCAATCACCACCCCCACCACACACTCACACACATGTGCAACTACACTGGTGACTACTCCTGTGCCCACCTGACAGGTCTTTCTAGGGCAATAGAGGTGACCTGCCTGGCACACAAGATACTCTGAGGGTTTGCCTCAGTCTTGCTGTCTGCAAAGCTCAGTGTGAGCCAGCCTGGTTTTGCGGGAGTCGGGGGTGCCATCATCAGAGAAGGGTCTGGTGGGTGTAGCCCCTCTCTGTGGGGCTCTGCCAGTGTTTGCTGTCACTTGGTCCCCCAGGTTTCTTTTGGCCTGTCAGGGTCAAAAGAGGATTGACCAAAAGTCCATTCAGAGAGTGAGGGCTTTCTCTGAACCTAGCTTTGGCCTTCCCCAGCCCCCTGCTCTGACACCCACAAAGGACCACACAAGTACAGACACTCTTCTGTGTGCGTAGGGCAGTTTGTAGCAGCTCATTCCTCAGTACCAGTAGTGCAGACACCTGACATTAAGGCTACCACAAACTTAAATTGCAAAAGCAGAAAGGACAAAGACATTGTTTCCAGGTCTGGGAAAGGCAGAGACCATCTCCAGAGCCTCAGCTCACTGCAGGAGTCTGATGTATATTCACTTACTGCCTCTCTGAAGGGCATTTCCCCACTTCCTGCCAAAGCAGGGGGGTTGTTTGGCCCATTTCAGATATAGAAACTGAGGTTCAGGGGTCCATCCAAGTACCCAGCAGCACTGGGAGCTCATGACCCTGTGATCTTTACATTGTTGGCTGTAGTGCGAGGCCAGGCCTAGAAAATGGGCCTGGCACAGAGACACCATAGACAGCTCAGCACTATTCTTGGTACATTCCCCATCCTGGATCAGTCATCCCCCACCCAGTGGAGCCCAGGCTCCTGAGGGCAGACAGACACCTGGTTGGAAGTACTCACAGCTGAGGACTGCATACTCCCCCAGATGCTAGGGCAGCCCTCCCCGATGTATGGGGTTGGTAAAATGTCCATTTAGTTTTTCTGTAAAATAAGACAGATTTTTTTAATTTCACCAATAACTTGATTGATTTGGATATTTTGAGTAGGTTGGCTATCTCCCACATGGTATAATGTTGATTGTTTTCAATTAATGTCCCGATTTGATCACTATCAACTTTAACTTGTCTGCCCAACTATGGAGCTACATCCAGTGAGAAATCTCCAGCACAAAACTTCGCAAACCACTTTTGACACGTTCTATCAGTCACAGCACCTTCTCCATACACTGCACAAATCTTTTTCTGCATTTCAGTTGTGTTTTTTACCTTTCTTGAAATAATAAAGCATAATTGGCTGAAAATTTTGTATATTTTCTTCCATCTTCAATATTAAAATGGCTACACAAAAATTCAATCCTGATAATCTTTTTTGTTTCTGTGCATCTAGGTGAACACACCTTTTTTAAAAAAAAGATTTTACTTATATTTAGAGAGAGGGAAAGGGAGAGAGAGAGGGAGAGAAACATCACTGTGTGGTCGCCTCTCACATGGCCCCCACTGGGGACCTGGCCCACAACCCATGCATAGGCCCTAACTGGGAATCGAACCAGCAACCCTTTGGTTTGCAGGCCAGCACGCAATCCACTGAGCTACACCAGCCAGGGCTTGATAAGTTGTCTGTTTGGTTGTTTTTTTTAATGCGCACTGATATGACAGCTATCACAGTACAATCCAATAAAATTGTTTCAAATGAAGTTAAAAACAACTAAGCACTACTAGAGCCATCTTATGAACAAAACCAAACTGACTTTTTGCCCAACCCAATAAAATAGTCCCACCCAATAAAATAGCCCCACCAAGCCACAGTAAAAAATCTTAGTCCGTGGCCACAGAGACATTAAATTCTACCCAGGGAAGAGCCACAGACAGTGTTTTGGAAGAAGGAGGACACATACACCAGTGAGCAAGGGTCCATGCCAGCCCGTCAGCACCTCATGAAATAACACTGAGCTTGGGGAAGGCACTCCATCCCCATCATGCCTACAGAGAGCCCCAAGGCTAGTGTCAGTCAGTGGATGATAAGCCAAGAGGCAATTAAAATGCAAAGTGCTGGGAGAGAAGCACCAGGATGTGGGGAGGAGACAGTGATGCCACGCTATGCCAGGCTCTGTGCTGGACACTGGGGACCCACACGGTAACATGAGCATGAAGGCTAAGGAGCAGAGAGCCAGCCCAGGCCTGAGGCCCATTGGACACACAGCAGAAGGCTGTCAATTGGACCCTGTATGTGTACAATAACAGTACAACAGGTCTCAGAGGGTATGCTGGGTGTTGATGGGGCGAGGGGGCCTGCATGCCAGGTGAGTGGGTCAACCCCATGCACACACCAGTCTCTCTGGGCCCAAGCCTGGGATCTTTCTCTGAGGGGCTATGCATGTGCACATGGCCTATGTGCCTGTGCAGAGGGGTGGGCGGCCTGTGCTCACCCCAGCCATAGCCAGGGAGGAGGTAAACCATGGGAGCTTATAGCTGTCAAAAGCATGGATGGGGACCACTGAAGCTCTCCACCTGCCCTTCCCTGTCAGCTGGAAAGGACAGCCAGCCTCTGCCCTGCCCATTGCTCTCCCCCACTCTAGAAACAGGGCTGATAGGGTACTCAGGATACCCTATATGGACCCTGGAAGATGATTGCTTCCAGGCCTTTGCTCACCTTCATTATTCTGAATGAGGATTTCCCCCAGTCATGAAAGGGACATTTTTAATATGTGGAATTTTTTAAGAAAAGCAATATGAAAAAGATTTTTATTGTCAGTAAGCTCTAGCTTTTAAACCAGTTATCTGTCCCTTCTCTAGGTATTCTAATTGAAGATTAACTGCTCTTTAAGAGTGTACACACTTTAAGGATTGTTTGGAGCATTAACATTCTGCTTCCTTGGTGGTGACAGTCTCCATGGAGACCACCAAGAGTCATGCCCTCCTTTGCAGGCTGCCCTGGGGGCTGTCCATGGAGGGGTGGAGAACCTGCAGGAGAGGAGAGCCCAGGGACAGCAGCTGCCTCCTGGAAGGAGGGCCTGCTACATATCTTACTCCCATGATCCCTCATCCTGACCAAGGAGGAAAGCAGATCTCAGATCAGGACAGTAAGGCTACCGTGTCACATGGCCTGGCATTTAGACAAGACCATGGGCTCAGAGCTCTACCAGCACCACATCACCCATCCCTTGCCTATCCCCTGCCCGCACAGCTCTCACTGAGGCCTGGTTCCTCTCCTGTAGTAATTAAGACCGATTCAGTGGCCATTGTGTTCCAGGAGCTGAACAGAGCCTACTGAATGCATGGCCCCTGACCTCTAGGAGTTCTCTTGTTGAAGAGACTTGTGTGCACTTACGTGTGTTTGAACACATGCTCATGCATGTGTGTGCATGCACATGCTGTATGTGCTTAGGTGCATATGAATGTGCATGGGTATGTGTGCACATTTGTGCTTCGCTAGCAGAGTTGAGCACAAAGGTAGCACTATGCGGTGCTGTGTGAAAGGAGAGATGGCTTCTTTCCTCTAGCTGCCTGGAAAAGAACTTGGGTTCTTCCATGTAGTAATGAGGACATATGATTACTTCTCTGCCAGTAACTCTGTGACCTTGGGAGAGTCATTCCGTAAGCCTACGCTTCAGTTTCCATCTCTAATGATGGAGTAGATAGTGTGCCCTCTTCATGTGAGTTGAGGAAAAAATACTTTTTCAATCCTTCCTGGGCCAGGTCTTATGCTAGACTCTGGGATCTAGTCTCTTCCCTCAGAGAACCACAGTCAGAGAAGTGAGCTCATGTACACCTGTGACAGAGGTCATGTGGGGTCAGAACCAGCACCTGAGGTTGCTAGGCTGTGGTGGAGTAGAGGGGAGTCCAGCTATGAAGCCAATGAGTTTTCACTCTGCCTGTCATGTCATTCCTGTGTGCCTCAGTTTCCTTGCGTATAAGTAGTCCCCCCAGGGAGTGGTTGTGGACTTGAGGAATGCTGCTGTACAGGAGCTCTTTGAACAGGATCTGGCATATGGTGAAGGTATCGTCAGTGTTAGCTGGGATTACTGCTGGTCCTCATTTTGTGATTACTGAGAACTGGCTGATCACCTTTGGGGCAGTGTGGGTTGGGCCTACTTCACACAAGACAGTCTTTTCACTTCAGACCTCCTCTCTGTGATTTAGCCACTTGCGGCATCTATCTATGCAACAGCCGAACCCATTGATTCACCCACCTGCCCACCATTAGGACTCAGAGCATACCAGTGCCCACCCCACGCTGCCAGAATTGGGGTGGTCCCCAGCCATGCCACACTCACGCCTTTTGCCATCTTCTCCTCACTCAAAGACAACTTCAGCCCCATGCCTCATTCCCACAGCATTGCTCCCAGAGTGAAACAGCAGGGCCCTGGAGTGGCCAGTCCCATAGACAAACTTCCAGGCCTGTATCAGGTAGATGGCTTCATAAAGCCCCAGGCCTGAATTTGAATCACTGCCCACTGGTTACCAGCTGTGTAACTTTAGGTGGTCACCTCCCTTGCTTAGAGACTGACTTACAAGATATACACTGATTGTGCTGCCTGCCTTACCCTAGCTCTCTCCCTCCTTCAGAACACAGCAGGGATCCAGCCAGGCCCAGGCCCTACACTCCAGTCTGCCCTCCCCACCCAGAGACTTTGTCAAACCTCAGCCCAAGGCTCAGCCAGAAGGAGTCCCCAGGAACACTTCTGACTGGGCTCACCTTTTGGAAACTCTGCCACACAGAGGCAGCTCAGCTCCATCCACAGGTTGCAGAGACCCTACCCCTGCCCACTATACCCACCACTCATGGAACACTTGACCCATTCCCCCTGAGCAGTCAGGTACCCACATAGCCATTCCTGCTCATCCTGATAGGGAGCATGAGCTGAGGGGGAGGGACTAGGGTTTAGGTCCCCTGTGTGCTGAGGAGAAGGCCTCTAGATCTTTTCAGACTTAGCATGTGGGACAAAAGGGCCAGTGCACTCCTGCCTCCTTCCCTAGCCCTGCCTCCTATGATGTCCTACTCCCCAAGCCTCCTATAAATTAACAGGGTCTGTCTCACCTATCCGGCTGTCGGAGGGCTATTAGGAGCCAGGCTGGCAGATGAGTGAGCTCTGACTTCCTTGGAGGGGGTGGTTGCCCTTGGGAAAGAGCCAGCTCTCAGGACCCGGTCCACTGGCAGATGAGAGAGAGTACAGGTGGGCTGAGGTTGCCATTAGTGCCCTTTCCTGGAGCTGCTGGCCACTGCTGCAGACTGTATCTTGTCTCCTAGGGACACAAGGTCTGGCTGTGGAGCGGAGTATGTAGAGTCTTGGTCTTCATGGAGGAGGGAGGCCAGGAAAACATCAGAGAGGGCCAAACCAAGATGCTAAGCCTATTGCTGAGAACCAAAGCAGAAGTAGGGTTTGCCAGGCAGATGGCATCACATGGCACCACAGGCTGAAAAAGCACCTATATAGAGCCAGGGCAGGGGTGAGTGGTGGGGACCCTGTATAGGGCTAGGTGTTGGGGCTCTGTGCAGGATTGAGTGATGAGGCCTTGTACAGAGGTGAGTAGTGGAACCTTGTGCAAGGCTGAGTGGCAAGGCCCTATATAGGGGTGAATGGTTTGGTTCTCTGCAGGTCTTAAGTGGTGGGACCCTGTGCTGAAGGGCTGAAATAATTTTAGGACTGCATAAATGTAACTACTCCTTAAGGGTTAATGAGTTGAAATTACATTCGGCCCTTTGAAGGCTACCATGAGGCTGATGTGGCCCCCAGTGAAAATCAGTTTGACACCCCTGAGCTAGAGGGATAGATGGGAGCCAGTGTTGGATGGTGTTGGGTAGTCCAGACACCACCAGCCCCATACCAACTGTGGCTGTCCCCCACTCCCCTCCTCTCCCGGTATGTGACAACAGATTTTCCTTTGCTTCAGCTGCTCCCCTAATAATTGAGCCTCTGTCCAATTCGTGAAACCAAGTCATTTCCTACTCCAGAATGGTTTTGTTCTTGCCTTAAAACAAAATCATTCCTTCCACATAATGCATTGTTTTTCCTTCCCCATGGACTCCCAATCTCCAAAGCCTTGACTACATTATAATTTCAATGTACACAGTGTGGGAGAGATTTCTGCAAAGGGTCCTTTTTTGATTTAGAAGAATTCATCATTGCTGCTAAGAAGCTTAATATAAATTAAAGGAGGAATTATGCCACATTAAGACATCAAAATTGGGGTACAGGTGTCCACCGCCTCAGCCTTCCCCAAGGAAAGGGGCCGTGTGGAGCCTGTCGAGCTCGTGCTCAAGAACTCCAGAAAGCTCGATTCCAACAAAGGGCCTGTTCTGTCTTCTCCCTTCCCGTAATTCCCTTTGTTGCAGAATCAGCAGAATATACCTCTGATAAAAACTTAATCACCTTATCTTTGTAAAGCAAATTGCATCTTTGTTTATGTACAGGATCCAGAGTAAGAAGAGAAAGAAGGAAAACCAGGCAGTACTCCACGTCAGCCAGGGGTTTGAGGGCTTCAGTTTCCAAGTATAAATTAGAAAAACAGGTCCAACCAAGAGATAGTGGAGTTCAGGGACACCAGGAATTCAGGGATTCAGCAGGAAGTGAGCTGGTTTTCTCTGTCCAAGTGACACTCACACTTGCCCCTGTTGCTGACCGGCTCTCCCTAACTGCTGGACAGTCCCAGCAGTGTGCTGGCATCTCCCTCCTTGCTGCCTCTGTCAGAGCTAAGCTTTTTTTTTTTTTTTTTAATCCTCACCCACGGACATGCTTATTGGTTTGAGAGAGAGAGGAATGGGGTTGAGGGGAAAGAGAAACATCAACGTAACAGAGAAACTGATTAGTTGCCTCTCATACTCACCCAACTGGGGATTGAACCCACAACCTTAGTATGTGCCCTGACTGAGGATTGAACCCACAACCTTCTGGTGTACAGGATGGCACTTCAGCCAACTGAACTACCCAACCAGGACCAGAACTAAGCTTTTACAGGGCCCACACTACCCTGGCCTGCTGGCAGGCAGAGGGACCTGGGTTCAAACTTCAGTTCCACCACTGTCTACGATGGGCCGTGGCAAGTCTTGCACCTTGATGTGCCTCAGCTGGTCACCTGAGGGGTGGGGCAGCAGTAGCAGCCCTGTGCATATGTGACATGACTGGGTCCTGCCCTGTGTCAGGGCACTTACACCCTGACCCATTTCTGCCCACTAAGTTTCCTCCCAGCCAGGCCCACCTCTGGTCTCACCTCCAGCAGCACATCCTGAACAGTTTGCCACATTAGTGACATGGGAGATTTTGTCAGGCCCTGTGCTGCCACCCTTCTGTGATCACCTGTGACCTCTTCTGGGCAGCTTCATAACTGGGGACAGGTGGGCAGAGATTCCTCTCTTTGAGTGAAGTGTGACACTAGAGCTCAGTGGATGGGAGTTGCAGCCACCTTGTTTGAGGGACCTCAGCCTTTGCACTCAGGGCTGCCTCATCGAGGGAGGTCCCCTCCTTTAGGCAGTGCCCCCTGTTCACAGGCCAGGCATCCAGTCCTGAATCAAGGTCTGGCTGAATTCAAGGCCCTCCATGGCCACCGTGCTCTAGCCACCCCATATGTCAACCTGGCCCAGCTGCCAGGCTTGTCCCTCTGAGCTCCGCAGCCCATCCTATCATCACCACAATGCTGATCCCAGAAAGAACCCTGCCCCTCGCCCTGGCTCTCTTTCTGCCCTGTCATTTCAACTTGTTTTTTCCAGGAAGGGGAAGTGCTGGAGTGGCTAGAGTTAGCTACAGCCCCATCAGGCCACCAAGGGGGCCAGTGACCCCAAGCTGCTTGCAAGGGTTCAGTTCCCACTGGGAGGATGCAAGCCGCCCACCAGCACTGAGGCCCCTTTTCCAGTCTGGCCCCCAACATGAAAGCAACACCAGCAATTGGAGGCAATTTGCCGGCCTTTGATGGCTATGTCAGGGCGGCACCCTCAGCCAGGGCTTGGGAAACAGTTGTACTTCCCACATTCTTCCCTGATTACCCCCAGCCTCCGCCAAGACCCAGCAGCCTCCAGTCCATTGTGCCTTTGTATAGAGCTGGCACTTGGTGAGAAAGGCCAGACAGGCCCTGGGAGAGTGTCCCCAAGAAAAGCCACAGGCAGTAACATCACCCCCAGGGTCATACCAGCCCTCCCCCATCCACTGCCTCCTCCATCTGGGCTCATTGGAGTGGAGCAGGGCCACTGGGCTCCAAGAACCCCCAGTTTTGGTAAGAAAGAGCAGGGTATGTCTGCTGAGTCCCTGTGGAATGATGGCCACAGTATGAACTTCACACATATAGTGTGTTTCCCCTTGTGCCCACCCTGCATGGTGGGGAGCCAGGCTCCAGGTCACATGGAGTGGGGGTGGCCACTCTCAGCCTGGGCTTCTCCCTGGGCCACTGGCTTGCAGACTGACACTCCCCAGCTCTGGAGGCATAGGCTCTGTTGGAGCACTTCTCTTCCCTTCACTGCCCTACACTCCTGAGTGAGTCTTTGCTCATTCCCTTTGTTTTTATCCAGCAAACCCACCCTGAGCCCTTTGCCTTCCTATGGAAACAATGGCTGAGCAGGAGTTGGCCATACAGAAAGGGTGAGAAGAGTGTTCGAGACAAAGGAAGTGTGACTTAGGAGGGCCTGCTTGATTTCTTTTGGTTAGAGCTAGGAATATGGTTGAAGATAGGGGTGGGGAGTGAGCAGGGGTGAGGCACAGAGGGAGGCACATGGTGGACGATGCAGGCCCTGGCTGCTAAATAAGAGGACTCTACTGCTTGTAGTGGAACCAAGCCCAGATGGTTCATCTGTGCCCTTAGAACAGCCTCTCTACTGTGGGGGAGGGACCAAAGAGGGTCAAAGATATAGAGCAAGGGATTGGCTCTCCGGAGGTTGTGGAGGGTGGGTGCATTCCTAAGCTTGTGCCTTTTAGTTACTACTCTTGGTGCAGCAGCAATGTAAGAAACATGGACCTCTAAGGCCAGGACATAGCCGTGAGTATCACCTACCCCCAGGGTTCTGCTCAGCACCATCTTTCACCAGGCAGAACCAAAGAGCTGCAGAGACCCGTACCATGGCCTAGAGATAGCAGTGGGCTTCCTGGCCCAGGAAGCTCTGAGAGCCTTCACCACCTGCCCTCCCTCCTTGTCTATGCCCCGGGGAGCCCTCTCCCCTGTTCTTGCTGCCTCCCCAAGTGCCCTTGAACTCAGCAGCCAGACTGTACCGAATGGGCACTGCCTTCTCTGGGCTCGGATGTGTGTGCAGGAGGACACACCAGTAGCACTGTAGTTGGTGGCCTTGTGAATACCCAGAGTCATGGTAAAAACCTTGGGAAATAGAAAAAAGTAGAAGGAAGAAAAAGGATTGCTTATAACTGTATTACTGACTCCCAGTGTCCTAATAGATAGCCTTCTAGTCTTTTCTTTCTGTATCCCAGAGCTGGAGCAGAACTCTTGCAAAAAAATTTGATTCCTGCATTTTTTAAATTAACATTATAACATTAGTCTGTCTTTGTGCAACTTTAAATTTTTCTCAAGTATCACTTTTCATCTCCCAGCACATGTTACCACAACAAATGCTCCTGTCCTGACTGCCCTCCTTAGTTTTACCACATTCTTCCTTGTGGGCACACAGACCATCAGGTAGCCTCACTGAGTCAGTCCATGTCTGCCTCTCCAGAGCTGAGTGAACTGAGGCCAGTTACTGTTCTTCTGGACCTGTTTTTTTCACGCTGTGTTGTGAAGATTGAGCACCTCCATGCATGGTGACACAAATCTCAGGTTGCTTGGTAGGACTGAATTTCTAGAAGAGGTTGCTGGGTCCATGCTGTGACCATTTGGAGAGCTTGGCAGGCAGTTCTTGCTTAGTGGGGCCTCATCCAGTACTGATTCATTCATCAGTATTCTTTGAGTATCTACTATAGGTTATCATTCTAGGTACTGGGCTTATATCATGGATAGAAAAAATCACTGCTGAGGTAGGATTTAAATTTTAGCAGTGGCAGACAACCAACATCAAATGAGGAAATAATAACGTATGTTAGAAAGTGATGATAGCTATGGAAAATAGTGTGGGGTAGGACAGGTCATGACATGTGGGGGCAGGGGGTGAAAGTGATTGGGAAGGCCTGACCAGGAGGTGACATCTACACAGTGATTCCAAGCAGGTAAGCCTGGGAGCCATTGGAACTCCTGGGGTAGGAATCTTCAAATGCATAGTCCCAGGTGGCAATGTTTCTGGTGTACTGTAGCAAGGGGACAGTTTAAGGTGTAGTACGGGCCAGGTCATGTGGGAAGAGGGAGATGCAGAAGCCAGAGGCCAGCAGCCATCCCAGGAAGAACCACACACTGCTGCTCAGCCCGCGTAGGCTCCCAGAGGAAACCTGTGAGAGAATGGCAGCTCCGTAAGAGTAGGAAGGTCCTGCTCGCCTCTGTATCCCCAACACCTACACGAAATGCTTAGGAACCACTGGTGGACAATGGGCAGATGGAGAGTTGGCACTCAGCCACCGCCTGCACCACTCTGACCTCCAAATTGGTGCGTGACTCCTGCAGATCTCCAGGACCCTCCCTGTTTTGGGCTCCTCTGCAGCAGGGCACGTGAGACACCTTATGGATGTAGTTTGCTGCAGACCCTTGCCCGAGATCTCCATGTGACTGGTCCCGTGACATCTGGCCCCCATTCCAGCATTCTTCCTCAGAGAAGTCTGCCCT
>PVKM010047126.1:0-11520 GCA_004027735.1 Carollia perspicillata
AAGGAGAGAAGAGGGAGGGAGGGAGAGGAAGAGATAGGTAGACAGATATGTGGTTGTGGCTTGTCGATTTAATTTTATATAAATAGGGTAATCTACATGTATTCCCACACACATGCATGGGAGAGGCACGTACTGGGGATGATACTAAGAGCAAACATTTCTGTGGCCCTTACTCCATGCCTGGCAGTGTTTTCAGTACTTATAAACATCACATGAGCCCTATAAGAAGACCACCGTTATTATCTGCATTTTACAGTGTCGGGAGATTACGTTCCAGAGAGGTTACAAAGTTTTTCTGAAGTCATAGAGTGAGACTATTAAACAGTGATCCATGAACCACTGTTTGTCACAACCCTGTTTTCCTTGGAAGGGGCATCTATCCTGTGTGTGGTAGACTTCAGATTAAAATATGGGAAGTCTAGTCCACGAGTCCAGGGTCAGACCTCCACCATTCTCCTGCGTAGTAATTTAGGATATGGGTATATTCCATTTATTTTGTTGTTCCTTATTGATGGGCCCTAGGTCGCTCCTTGTTTTCCTCATGACACATTAGTCTTCTGTGAATATTGTTACACATCTCATGAATATGTGCAAGTGTTTTTTCGGGGTAGTTACCCGAACAAAGAATTTTTGACCCACCGTCCCTCCAAGGAGGTTTACTGCTCTAGACAAAGCCGTGACAGACGGTGCATCGTGAAGCTCTTGTCTCCTTGTGTTAGAGTCTCAGCAAGAAAGTTACATACGGGATTCACCAAGAGGCTACAGGATTTTTAAAAATCTAGTAAATTGTATTTTATTATTGATTTCATATATTCCCCAACATGTGAATACTGTGACATAACAGCATGTTTACTGCCAACTGTTCTTTACCCAAAGAAAGAATAAGCAACATACTGAATTCCCAGCTTCGGGCAGATTTTCTCTGCCTCTTCGTTTCCTGTCAGTGTCGTTCTCCCCCTCAGCGTCCCAGAGTCTGGGTGGCACTTGAAGAACACATCACTGCAGGGAGCCAAGCGACACGTCTGCCTGGACTGTTCTCACAGAGCCAGGTGCTCTTGAGTGGGGATGTCGGGGAACTGGGCCTCTCTGACTCCCGTCCAGGGCACTGCAGACCTTGGCTTCAGGGGAGAAGTGGGCGTGGCCAGAGATCACGTGCCCTCTTTCATAGCCCCCAAATCCATGCTTATTGTACCTATCAACTTCTGTCCTCCGTTTTCCCAGAAAGGAAGTTCGTTAAGATCCCTGAAAGGGAGAGGTTCAAATACCCATATTTGAACACTTGCAGGGAAAATCTGGGTTTTTAAAAACTCATTGACTAAATATTCTCTAATCTTGAAAAAAAGTTGCTGTAATCAGTAAACTGATTGATACCTGCAGAGAAGGATGGCCAGAATGCAGTCTCAAAGGCATTTTGTTGACTCTGTTTATTGTGCAAGGGAGGTTACATTTAATGAGCATTAGTGCTGTAGATGGCTGTGTTAGTTCGCTGGGGCTGCCGTAACAAAACACGGCAGACTTGCTGGCTCGAATAACAGAAACACATTTTCTACAGTTCTGGAGGCTGGCAGTTCAAGACCACAGTGGTAGCAGGGCTGGTTTCCTCCATCCCTTCTCGTCACTCTGAGCTCACTCAAAAATAACTGGGCTCAGTTACGTGAACTTTTATAAGACAACGCAAATGCTACAGATAGTGAGACTGGCCAGCTTCCCAGGAGGTCAGACCCCCATGGGTTTCATGCATGACTGCTGCCCTGGTAGTACTGGGAAAGCCTTCTGTGTCTCTGATTTATGTGGAGTGACAGGCTATCAATTTTTAAACCTCACCCAGCAATTCCTTGCACTGCTGCCTTCTTCTGCCTCCACGGATCACAACGAAGTTATGAGTCCACGGATCAGTCCACCCCAACATTTTAACCATGTGTTGCTGATGCGGGCTTTTCTCTGGACCATTTCATTAACTGTGAACTCACCAGCAGCAGTGCAAGTGAGAATTTTTTTTTGTTATTGTTTTGTTTTGTTTTGTTCTGCCCTACAAGAGACCTCATGATTCAGGGATCAAAAAATCATAGGAAGTAAGACTCTGGATTTAGGGTTACAGACTTGCTGTGACGTTGTGCTAGGTCAGCTTTAGCTGTTTTGTCTGTTAATGAGAGAAATGGTATTTACCTACCTCCTAGCATGGTAAGAAGAGAATGTCTGAAATGTTTGCTAGTTTCCATTATTTGACATTTAAATTATAGAAAGGTGTGTTTCATTCCCCCTCTCCCCCCAGAAACAGTACTGCTCAGGACATGGGTGGGAAGGCAGGTTAGGGAAAGGACGCTTTTAAATCGCCTTTGACTTTGTTTCTGTTCTTAGGGGAGAGCAAATAGGGTGATTGTGAAGGGCTGTGGAACAAGGCTGCTGGGGTTCGAATCCCAGCCACACCATTTATTAGCGATACGACCTTTAGCAAAATACTTAACCTCTGGGTTGCTCATTTTCCTGGTCTGTGAAATGGGAAGTTTTGAGAATTAAATACGTAATTTAAAATAAGTGCTTAGAACAGTGTCTGGCTCATGATAAGTGCTTGCTTGATAAATGCCGGCCACCGTTGTTACTTTTGCAGCCCCGGATGTAGGCAATGTGTCCTGTCCTTTAGACACCCCCAGCTGGTAGAGTGGATCAGGCCAGAAGGGCGGGGCAAATGTAGTCCCAGTTACCTGGAAAGTACAAAGTGAGTTGTCAGGGATGGTTTGCTAGTTTTATACTTGCTGCATTTAAATCGAGGAGGGGTTTTTTTGGACTTTGATGTTTCATCTACAGGGAAGAGAGGAGACACCGCTCGCTGCTGGTGGGAGTGCAGGTGGGGAGGTTTTCCAGCGCTCGTGTTGGCCTACCTGCGTTATCGTAGTTTGTTCTGGGCAGGGGAGAGTGGTGTTGCTTTCTTCTCCACTGAACTGGATCCTTCTGTATGTATATAGGTTTAATTATTAAAAATGAAGATTTATTTTTAAGTGATGAGCAGAAGTGATCAATATGCATTATATTTATGGATGCTTTGTTACTTCATGACCACAGAAATACCCACATTTGAACACTTGCAGGGGAAATCTGGGTTTTTAAAAATTCATTGACTAAATATTCTCTAATCTTGAAAAAAAATTGCTGTAATCAGTAAACTGATTAATGCAGAGAAGGATGCTGGAATGCAGTCTCAAAGGCATTTTGTTGACTGTTTATTGTGCAAGGGAGGTTACATTTAGTGAGCATTAGTGCTGTAGATGGCTGTGTTAGTTCGCTGGGGCTGCCGTAACAAAACACGGCCGACTTGCTGGCTCAGATAATAGAAATGCATTTTCTACAGTTCTGGAGGCTGGCAGTTCAAGACCACAGTGGTAGCAGGGCTGGTTTCCTCCGTCCCTTCTCCTTGGCTTGCAGGTGGCTGCCCTCTTGCTTCCTCCTCACATGGTCCTTCCCCTGTGCGCACACATCCCTGGTGTCCTTCCTCTTACAAGGACACTGGTCCTGCTGGAATAGGACCCACCCCGACAGCCTCATGTAACCTTAATCACCTCTTCAAAGGTTCTATCTCAAATACAGTCACATTTTATTGTACTGGGGTAAGACTTCAATGTATGAATTTTGAAGAAACACAATTCAGTCCATACCAATAGGTGTTGTTGGAACTTGAGTGAAATCGTGAGGTGTTTTCAGGCATAGTCCCAAACAGCAACGTGACGGCTGCAGTGGGAGAATTTTTGGGCTGCCACTGAGTTGATGGGGATAGCCTATACTTGTCCCCGTGGTAGCCTCATTGTCCCCAGGGAGCCAAGACCACACTGCTGCCAGAATGGACACTTGTCGTTTGCAGCTGGTAGGTGGTTGGGAGGAGATATTCAATGAAGAACCTTCCTTGCAAGCCATTTCTGTGATAATTTAGTGTGTTGTCAAATTTTGTATGAACCATAAAATGGTAACTAATCACAGACCTTGGTGGAATGGAATTTTCCCCCTAATGTGTTTACATAGTTCTGTCACTACAAAGTCATTTTATCTTCACTGCTTAATTATCATACTAATGGAGGGGAATACAGTGTGGAAAATGCAGACACTGATTCATTTCCAGCTTCCTGATCTCTATCAGCAGCTTTTACATTCTAGATTTTAATTCTAGCTCTCCTTCTTGCCAAGCAAGCTACGTGGCCTCATATTTCTCATCTAGAAAAGGATGGGATCGGCCAAGTTATGTTATTGGTTTGCAGATTCAGTGCACAGAAGACTCCGCGTGTTACAGAGCATACATTCCTGGGGCCCCACGCCCTGAGACTGATCCCACAGGGCCGTAGATGGGCCCAGGAACCTCTGCCGTTAGCAGGCATCCCTGAGTTCCCCTGAGTGACCCCACACAGGTTCCGCCTGTCCCACTTCCAGACCTTCATCTGGGCTCTCTCACAGTCACGGGGACCGAGGAGACTGGGAGTTGGAAGAGAGTTGAGAAAAAGCCTGAATTTGAGAAGCAGTGAATTTTGAACACTTCCTACTGCTTTTTTAGGCCTTGCCCCCAAAGGTGCGCACTTTAAATTTTATTTTGTGCCCATATGTAGCTTTAAAGCTGTGAGGTCATAAACGCCGTCTACTAGAGTGCACAAAATGGAGAGGGAGCGCTCTACCATGAGGTCGATAGTTTCTCCTGTCCCAAACTCCCCCCTCTCTGGCATTACAGACCTGTGGGCTGCATGGCCGTGCCTTAGCTGGACACTGGCTGGCTCAGTCGCGTCTCCTCAGGGGTCATACATGGACATTCCTTTCTCTTACCCCCACGGTGGAATGGCTCCTGCTCGCTCAGGCAGGGTGGTAGAAGAGAAAACATCCAAAATGGGTGAAAAAGAAAAAAAAAGTCACAAGGAGCCAGAGAGTCCTTTCCAGGACATTGCAGACTGGAGAAGACCAGGGAAGGTCCAGCTGGTGGAGAAATGGGGGAGGAGCCCCGGTTTTGCTCCAAAAACCTAAGTGGCCTATATTAGTTCTCCATTGCCGGGCAGCAAATTACCACAAATGTAGCCGCATAGCATCTGTAGTTTCTGTGGGTCTGGGCGCCGGGTAGAGGTTAGCTGGGTTCTTTGACGAGACTCTTATAGGCCGAAGTCAGAGTCAGCTGGGGCTGCACTGTCATCTGAAGAGGTGACATTTTCCAAGGCACCGGTTGCTGACAGAGTTCGTTTTTACAAAATTGTGTGATTGACGTCCTCATTTTCTCGCTAGCTCTTGGCCAGAACCACTCTTAGCTGTAGCGGCTGCCCTCGGGTCCTTGCCACGTGGTCCCCGCCTTTTCTACACGGTGGCTTACTTCTAGGTGAGCATCTGCTGCTACTTATGCCCTTTAAGGGCTCCCCTGGTCCAAGATAATCTCCTTTTTAAATTCACCCAAAGTCAACTGATTAGGACTTTAAATCTGCAAAGTCCTTTCACCTGACACTGTAACATCATCACAACCACGATTGCCCATCATGTTCCTAGGTCTCTCCCCCCAGGGACTCATGGGGAGGGAATTGTGCAGAGAGCGATATCAGGAGGCAGGAATCTTGGGGCCACCTTAGATAAGGCCAGAGTGGGGGGAGGTTGGGCGAGAAAGGAGAAGAGATTGAGAAGTACGGACTGGTAGTTACAAACTAGTCATGGGGATGTAAAGTACAGCCTAGGAAATAGAGTTGGTAACATTGTAATAACTGTGTTTGGTGCCAGGTAGGTAGGTACTGGAAATATCAGGGGGGACACTTTGTAAAGTATATGATTATCTAACCACTATGCTGTACACTGAAACTGCTACAAAATAACATTGAATATAAGCAGTAGTTGGGAAAAAAAAAAAAAAGAATAAAGCCTACTCCACGTCCAAGGATTGTTTATTGTACGTTGGGCACTAAATCTTCACAGTTGGTTAGAAACTCTATCAAAATATTAATTTCTAGGGACCTCTAATTAATGATCAGTTCTAATCTGCTACTTTTTGAGAAACATTGTTAAGCTGAATGAAGTATCTAGCTAGCCCTTCCTTCCAGCATCTGAATCACAGAGCACTGGAAGCCCCTGGAGCAAACCCGGTAGCTGCACTCCCTGTGCCGTGGGGAGGCAGCCTGGCGAGGGGGGCGGGGGGACTTCCCAAGGGTGAGGGCAGAGGAGGCTGCAAAGTCGGCCGGCCCTTTCCGTCACTGCCTTTTCTGTGTGTCTCTTAGTTTTTTTTAAAGATGAGCTCCAAGCACTCATTAATCTGGAGCTCACTGATGTTAATGAACAGTTTTCTTTGTTTCTTATTATTGTCTTGTGAATTAGACCATTTTTCTTCTAAGTGTGTTTACCAATCAGTTAGAAAATAAATGGAAATCTTGGATAAAATGAGCTTTCAGTTGTTTATTTGTATTTGTATAATCTTCATAATTTTTATGATGACTCACACAGTCAGGGGATGACAGAGCTGATGGTGGGATGGGAACCAGAGAAGCTTTTACGATCCAACTGCCTCACAAAAATCCCCTTTTTTGTGTGGTTGACAATTTGATCGACATCCATTGAGTAATTTTCCATGCTTCCCCCCTCCCAGTATTGAGTGATATTTGGTAGTTTTTGTATCCCCCCCTTTTTAAAGATTTTATTTATTTATTTTTGGGTTTAGTCTTTATTGTATTTTTTCTATTTCCCTTTAGTCCCCTTATATGCCCCCACCCCCAGCTGTCAATCAACTTAAATATAAGTATGATGGAATGTTTTTACATTTCTTTTTCTGGAGTAAAATCTTACCATTGACAAGACAATGCCTGTCTGTGGCAGGTTGTATCGAAGCTTCCTGTGCAGATGACCCACTGCTAAATGACCTCCCGGGTGGATAGACTCACTCTTAGCTTGAACGGTGACTGTTACCAAACAAGAATCTAGGAATTGGCCAAGTACAGAAACTGTGCATGTGTTAAGTGGGCATGGGAAGTCCTTATCCTGCATGCATGACTAAAATAAGGTGTGACTTGGCTTGGCCAATCTCAGAGCTAAGCAGTGGACTGCTTGCCAACTCAGACACGAGTGTGGACTAAATTCCTAAGGTAGAGAAGACAGTGTGGCCACAGACCCTCTCTTTCAACTTCCTATATTGCAGCCCTTGGTTGCAGGTACAAATGAGGACGTCTTTTACATTCACCTGAGAAGGGCTGACCCATTTTGCTACTTCCGCCGTTCCTGACATCACTATACCGCACCTTCCTGGGCTCTGGCGCCTGGGGTTGTGTTTTACACTTTACCTTATAGAACTCATTCGTCCACTTGTTAAACCTCCATCAGAACGAAGGTTCCTTGAGGTCAGGGGTAGTGTCTCCCGTGTCCTTCTGGCGATCGTCTTTGCTTCTGTCACTCACTGTAGTAATTCCTTGTCTGTGGGCCTCAGACCGCTAGGAAAAGAGATATTTCAAAGTCTGCATATCTGTGTGTGTACCCAGGGTTTGATGTGTGTGACTCTTTTTCAAGTGTAGTTCGATCTTCATGAGATAAAAAAACACAATTTCTTTAAAAGCTCACTCACTGACTTTATTATCATTTGAGTCTTCCCTCAATCAGTATTTGCTAGAACACAATAAAAGGTGCCATCAGCTCGCCTGTTGAGGGCCATTGTCCATCAGCAGAGGTATTTAAGATATTTCTGTATCTGAAGTGTCTTGCCCCATGTTTTCTTCTGTGAGGTATGCAAAGGAAGCTGACAGGGTATTTTGGGTCTCCTTTGTAGCACTAATCACCCATTACACTTTGTTAATTATTTGAATGAATATCTTATTCGTGTCTGCAGACTCCTGGCCCTCAGGACTGTGTCTGTGACCCGCTGCCTCACAGAATGCACAGTGGTCAGAGACTCTGTGATCACAGCTGGTAAGCATCTTTAGGAAACACTCTAAGGTATAGATACATCTTTTTCTGTTTTTTAGAAATTGGGAATTCCTGTAGTAAGTAATATGACTTCCAAAGGTCTCTAGTCTCTGAACCACAGGATTAAGACTACCTGACCGAATTCTTATGTTAAAGCAAAATGTCTGCCACCTGGTGACAGGTTAGGAATTAGCATCCTGCATAAAAACAGTTCTGTAGATCAGTGGAACAGAATAGAGAGCCCAGAGATCAATCCTTGCTTATCTGGTTAAAGTACGACAAAGGAGGCAAGAACATACACTGGGGTAAAGACAGTCGCATTAATAGGTGGTATTTGGGAAAACTGGACAGGTACATGCAAAAAAAATTAGACCCCTTTCTATACCACATACAAAAATAAACTAAAACACAAGTAAGACTTCAATGTAAGTAAGACCTGAAACGGTAAAACTGCTAGGAGAAAACATAGGCAGTAAAATTTGTGACATGGCTCTCAGCAATTGCTTTTTGGATATGTCTCCTCCAACAAGGGCAACAAAAGAAAAAAAATACGCAGATGGGACTACATCAATCTAAAAATATTTTTCACAGTGAAGGAAACCATCAACAAAATGAAAAGACAACCTACTGAATGGAAGAAGATATTCACAAATGATACATCCATCTGATAAGGGTTATTGTCCAAGATTGACAAGGAACACATACAGTTTAACACCAAAAAACCCCCAAACATCCAATTAAAAAGTGAGCAGAGGACCTGAATAGGCATTTCTCCAAAGAGGAAATACAGATGTCCAACAAACACATGAAAAGATGCTCAACATCACTAATTATCAGGCAAATGCAAATCAAATCGTCAGTAAATTAATGAGTAACAAGTATTGGCAAGGCTGTGGGGAAAAGGGAACCCTCGTATACTGTTGGTGGGATTGTAAATTAGTGCAGCCACTGTGGAAAGCAGAATGGAAGCTCCTCGGATAGTTAAAAACGGAGCTGCCGTACAATCCAGCAATTCCATTCTGGGTATTTACTGGAAGAAAACAAAAATGCTAATTCAAAAAGATATTGCACCCCTATATTTATTGCAGCATTCCTAGTAATAGCCAAGGTAAGGGAGCAACCTAGGTATCCATCAATAGGTGAGTGAGTAAAGGTGTAACCTTTTACACCTTTACACCTTTACAATAGGTGTAACCTTATCCAGCAACAAGGAAGAATGAAATCTTGCCATTTGCCACAACCTGGATGCAAAATGAAATGAGGCAGAGAAAGACAAATACCAGATGATTCCACTTTTATGTGGAATCTAAAAAAACAAAACAAATGAATAAACAAAACAAAACAACAGACCTGTGGATATAGAGAACTAGTTGATGGTTGCCAAGGAGTAGGTGGGTAGGAAGATGAAAATTCAAAAAATAAAGTTTATGGAAATAATACAGGGGTAGCTCAGTCTTCCTTGGCCGCCAGTGCACCCCCCCACCCATCCCGCAAGCCCCCAAAGAGCTGGGATCTTGGCTAATTCTCATACTAAGTAAGTCTCATTAATTTTACTATTTAGTTGTTACAGTGAATTATTATACATTTTACCTAAAATAAACACCATTCTGAATTCGCTCCTGACTTGCTACTATGAAACCAGTATTTTTGCATTTGTATTTAACATTGTTGGTTTTTTCCAGATCTAAAAAATAATTTGGAATTAATGTTTAACTTTAGTAAATTTTCTGTATACTGTTAACTCTGTAGCACTGAATTTTATAGAAGAAATATCTTTTATTTGATACAAAAATAGCCTTAAACATTATTTATATTTTATGAGTTTGTATACAACTTGTTACTGGTGATAATTTCCCTGATAATTTTGGTAAAAGGAAGGATAAACATTCATTTTTAAAAAGTCTTTGAATAACTTAAATTTACTGGTTTGTATTAAATGAGAATGAAGGTATTCCTGAGATTTCCTAGAATTAGAGTAAATCCAAGTTTTGGGCTAAAAAATAAGTGAAGAACTGGTTTCTCTGTTTTGCAAAGAATAAGGTTTACCTGGGGGAAAGCAGGGTTGTTTTTTTTCCTTACTGAATTAAAATCCCTTACTTACCTGGAAGCTGTCTCCATCCACTGCACAGGGGACCTTATGACCTTACCTCCCCCTTCCTAAGCCAACCGTGAGATGCTGTGAGAGGTAATGTGCAGTGCCTGGCTTGGTGAGGAGTCATGCATATCGGAAGATGAAGATATTTATTAACACCATGTAGCATGTACCCCGGTATTGCACAGGATGCTAAAGATTCATCCGTTGTATCCATTCTCTCCATTTATAGCCTCCAGGAGCTGAAATTCTATTGCAGGAGTCAGACAGTAATTAAACATATAATTAGACTAAATTAGTTGTGATCACTGCTCGACATAGAGAACCACCCTGGTAGAGGGAGTAGGGGCAGAATTAGATCAGCGATAAAAAGCTGAAACAAGGGCAAAAGCCTTTGGAAAGGCCAAAAATAGATGTCGTGTTTTCCCCTGTACCAAACCATTTTCACTTCAGTTACTGAAGTCAGTTACTGAAGAAACTCCACATTTTAAGTGCTCAAAAAACGTTCAGTTAGCAATGATCTGTGTGTGGAGTTGAAGTGTCTCATTGTAGCAGTTGATATGTGGAGTAATGGCCTTGAATCATCAAAAAGAGGTACAATTGGGCTTTGGGCACTTTAATAAAGCCGAGAAAAGACCAATGAGCACAGGCCGTCTGCATTAGGCTTTGGCCCCACCACAATGTGAGTCCCCTCGTCGGAGTCCAGCCCAGAGCAGTGAGCTGTTTGGTTGGTGTCCTCTGACTGTCGTAGAGTGGAGAGGGTCACTGCTCTAGACAGATCTTCGTGGAGATACCAGAATTAGATGTGTGGGCTCGCTGTAAACTCAGCGTCCCTGCTTACAGCCCTGTAACAGAGCAGAAATGCTTCAGCAGCGTCTGTTCTTTTGTCAGGTCTCTATTGACATATTTTTAACTGTAATAAAGCCACAGATCTATTTTTAATAACGCTGCCATTCATTCACTGTTTTGTTGGGGCTGTGTGAGCACACACTTATCACACTGGGCTCTTGGCCTTGGCACCATCCCGGTGGGGCGGGGCAGATGGGTGAAGACTTCTCCCTGCCCTCAGACAATTCTGGGTGTAGAGGATACCTTTAAATTCAGTAACGATTGTTATGGGTCCAGTTATGTCCTCCTAAAAGATACATTGAAGTCCTAACCTCTGGTACCTGTGAGTGTGACCTTATTTCAGAGTAGGGTCATTGCAGATGTGATTAAGTATAGATGGGGTCCTACTGGAGGGGGGTGTCCTAATCCAATACAACTGGTATCCTTATAAGAAAAGGGAAATTTGGGCACAGACACACAGGGAGAATGCCACGTGGAGAGAGACAGCGACACAGAAGGAGGGGGGCAGCAGGCCATGTGAAGTTGGAGGCAGAGATTTGAGTTATGCTGCTGCAACCCAAGGGGTGCCTGCGGCCACCAGAGGCTGGGAAAGCCTAGGAAGAACCCTCCCCTAGAGGCTGGGAGGGGGCATGGCCCTGCCAGCACCTTCATTCTGGACTTCTAGCCTCCAGAACTGCAAGAGTCCATTTCTGTTG